>OZ026625.1:66204043-66371543 GCA_964020975.1 Hermodice carunculata
ATCTGAGGTAAATTATAGCAATTGCGGATACCCGACTTTGCAGTGAATACATCCTGTTTCGTGTGGTACAGTTCATAGACCTCTACTGTGATATACAATGATGGCTACAAGACTATTACATTTAAGCAGCTTAGATCTCATTTTCGTCAATTTCAGCGACTTATCCGCAGGTCAGACATTGCTTGCTTTATCAAAATCGATATAGATGGACCCGATTTGCCTGACACATATTTCATTAAACAATTGTAGGGCAGGGCAGGGCAGTGTTCCATATGCGATCTCTTTGATCCAGTGTTCGCAGTGATCGAATTAAACAAGTGACTATCGGTGACGTTAGTTCACCTGCATGTGGTGTAGTGTACGAAGTACCTTCCTAACAGGATCACATTTAACCACCCGTTTAATTATGTATTGGATAACGTCAGGTGTTTTAAATACCTGTAACGGGAGAGGCAGATTTGAATGTAATGAATTAAGAGACGCGGAAATAAAGACTTTCTTGAGTCAGGTTTCTAGTTTCTGGCAAGAGTTCCAGCAATATCCCCGGGCAATCGCTAATGTTGTAATTATGTTTGTGTGCCAACACAGACATATTGTTTTCTTTCTTTCTTTCTTTCTTTCTTTCTTTCTTTCTTTCTTTCTTTCTTTCTTTCTTTCTTTCTTTCTTTCTTTACAGGTAAAGTTGTCCGACATTTCACCTGAAAAGCATTATACGTAGAAACTCAAAACTTGGCATGATTATACTTCCATACACGAAGTCTTACGTTTTTGTTAAGATGTTCAACGGTTTTGAAAATTATGCAGATACGGGCCATTTGAAAATCTATATCTTGAATATATCCAAAACTATTTTAGGTACAGGAAACAAACCCAACTTTAATTAATACATTCGCAACACTGCACTTTTTTATAATTTACATGTGAACTCAAAAGATCAAATGTCAAGGTCACTAACACCTTTGAAATTTTCATCTAGGCATAACTCGGTCAATTTGTATTCAATCTTTATCATGTTGGGCTGAAATTGTTGCTATTGTAGTATTGCACATCTTTGTGGTTTACATGTGACCTTTTAAGGTAAAATGTCATGGTCATTTGGACATTTGAAACTTTCATGCAGCCATGAGTTTGTCAATTTGTATCCAATTTTTATCATGTTGGGCTCAAATTGTAGCTATTGCTACACTACACACTTTTTTGATTTACATGTGATCTCTACAGGTCAAATGTCATGGTCTTTTGGACCTTGAAATTTTCATCTAGCCATAACTCGGCAATTTTTTTATCCAATATTGATCATCTTGGGCTCGAATTGTAATAGTACTCATTTTTGTAATTTACATTTGACCTCTAAAGATCAGAGGTCAAGGTCATTTGGGCCGTTGAATTTTCATCCAGCCATCAGCTAAATGGAACGTGAAGCACCAAAAGACAAAAGTTGCAGCATTCAATATTCAAAACTTTTGAAGGCACAGAGACTGATTTGCTTTGAAGCAAGTCTTTTTTTCTAGTTGATAAATACCATGTTTGGCCTTCGTGGTTAGAAACTGCGTACATGTCCTTGGAATAAGTCATGCACAGCCATGGTATGGATCGGGCGATAAGCGCCCAATATGCCAAGAACAGAGGGTACCAATAGCATGCGACTTTGATATATCCTATCCACATGTCAAATTTTAAACGCTTTTGATTTATGAAAAAATTCACCAGTAACCGTAGAACAGACGACATAAAAATTCCGCGTGCTTTCAGGAGGTTTGAGCAGGAAAGATGCCATGAAGAAAATAACATATTTGACTGGCCAAAAACTCATATATGGATAAAAGCGAACCCAGAACATCTTCTTCTGGTTTTCACCCAACCCTCATCAAAGAAAGTTGTCAGCTAACATGGAGTTTGTTATTCTTTTACGTTTTTACAGCAATGCTCAGTCAAAATGTAAGAAAAATATATTCGAACATTGGAGCAGACGGCTTTTGACATTCAGGAGAGCTTTTGATTCAGTGTTCTGGAGAAGCAGCCTGGCTTAAAGTAGGCTAAGACATTTATTTATTTCAATTTTTTCTTGGGGATGGGTGGGTAGGGATGGGGTAAAACACTCCTTCTAGTCATTGGACATTTTCTCTGTGCTAAAAGAAAACCCAACTAATATACTGAATATAATTCCACCAGTAATAAAATAGGCGGCTTTGCGCTTGTTCTGAAATCGCTTGCAGAACCTGCCGCAACAATGTCTTTTGGCAGAGAGCTTGTATCAAATTATCGTCCTAGATTGGAATTCCATGTACATAATGCCAGTGGCTGATCGTACTGAACGCAAAATTGTCCGTATGTACCATATCTAGAAAGTGCTTCAAGGTAGATATAATTGAGGGTAACAAAGAAACTAAATAGGCAATCTGACGCCATGCAAAGATTTCCCATTGAGGCAACGAAATGTATTTGACACATCATGGTAGTCGACTTGGTAGCATCAGATGCTATCTTTGTGTTGTTGCGACGAGAGGTCGCAACATGGCTGCTTAAAAATATCTGTATTCCCAATGGCACCGTGAACTTGTGTCAGCCAGTGTCCTTTGTACTCCTGTTCATACTATTGCAGCGATTTTTATCGCTATCCAAATAAGACCCAATTAATTGCTGTTCCCATGTTGATCCTCTGAGCACTTGAACCAACAATTTAAGCAGTTCAATAAGAGCTAATGTATTGTCGATCCTAATGAATAAGCATTTTATATTTCTGTGTTTTTCACGAAGAGTTCTGGTTAATAATTGATTTTTACTAGGTGTTCATGTTGCATGTGTTGGTCAGTCAGATTCAAAGGAAATAAATGCATGCGGCGGCATATATGCCCCATTGAATTTTATTCAATATGTCACAAGATGATTAAGGTATTCAAGACATGCAGCATTGCAACTTATGTCATTTATTAGAAGTCCAACGTTTTTCTTTCGTATGACAATTGGCGCAGATGCCGTTTGAGTACAGCATGTGCAACTGCAAAGATAGCTAAAGTAAAGCAAATTTGACATAATTTCAGTTTAGCATGAGTTAAGTCTTACAGCGATTGATCAATATACATTGGTAAGAAAAATAAACTGTAATGGGCTTCTGAGACCCTAGTTTTAGATTAAAGCGACATATCCATGAATTTTGCTTCAAAAATGAAACAAATCGTGGCATGATGTTGTCGGTTCAGCTACATGCTATGGCAGAAAGATTCCTTGGATAGTGGAGTCTTGGAATGTCGCGAGATTTGATCGACCATCTTGTGGTTTGCATTATATTCTGAATCTTGAATGACATCGTTTATTTGCAGTGTGATATTTTGTTCAAATTATTTCTTAATTGTGTTTTGAAATGTTAGAGAAAATTTTATGTTCAAAGACCTGAATACATGGTAGCTAGTGCTGATGTCATTTCCAAAAGGCGCATTATCTGTGGAAATTCGGTTTTCGGGATAACCTGCCACTGGTCAACAGCTAGGCACAAAGTGGCGCTTAGTGCCAGAGATACGCCGGAAAGTGCTGTTGACTCAGTCAAATAATGTAACCTTTTAAGAGTTGCCCACAGAATTTAAAGAAAAAAAATGCCTGTTGTAATATAATTGAAAAATCTTTGTTTAAAGTACTAAATGAATTACGTTATTAAAATGAACTATCGAATCACAGTTATCAAAATAAGAGAAGCCTTTTTTCTTGTTTGTGTGTTTTTTTTTTTCAGACAAACTCATTGCTTACATCTAAGCATCCTCACAAGCATAATCTTTATCAGTGATCAAATCAGTGGCAGGCAGTATCTTAAGGCTTGGACACTCTGGCCAAAACGAACATTTTGAATTAGCAAATCCTTTGTATAATTTGCCTTTTCCCATAAAATAAGCTGACAACGCTGGAATTTTGTGGCATGCATGATGTGTGGTCAGAACTTTATAAGTCTTTAAATTCACACTGAGAATATTGCATGTCAGTATGTTCGGACAGTTTGTATTAGCGAACATCAGACCACAATTCTTTTCTGCCGGGCAGGCTTACCGCCCGCTTCAATTTGGCCAGAATAATAAGCGACTGCTTGCTGAAAGAAAACAAACAAGACAGTCCATCAACGCAGCCAGTTTCGAAGGAAATGTCCACTGAGTTGGTCAAAACAGCTCGGACAAAATGGCCTTAGGTCATATATTTGCAGTCACAATTTTTTTCCAGAGTGCAATCGAATATGTTGAAAATGCCGAAAGTTGGCTGCCATAGAAACTCTCAGGTCTATCTCGCTGATTGCTATTTTCATATGTTGCCTGCTTGACAATGCAATTGGCCTTTCCAGGAAGTCACTTATGGCCACCGAACTTTTGGTGCAGTTTTACTTTATCCAGGAGGGAATAGCTGGTGATAAAGTGTGCACTGTATTGCATGCCATGGGAAATTATCTGCTTTTCTTCAGAAGGGGAAAATACCATAAAGAAGCCATCCTACCATGACATATAAGGACAGTTACACACGATTCATGAGCACAGTTGACCTCGGACATTAACAAGGAAGCACAGCAGATTTTAATACATGAAAAAGCAATTCACCTTTACCACTATAGACATAAAGTTGTCTGAGTTGAAACAAACCAAAATGAAAAGAAAAAAAAGTTAAAGATGACACACAGACAAACAGGAAAAGATATCGCAAGTAATATGTGGTAGAAATAAATGGGTGTTGGTTAATATATAACGTATAGGCATGACACTAGATATCATATGGTTAGAAAATGATGTAATTTGCTTCTCCAGATCATATATGTAGACTCTAAACAATTGTAGAATATGAGCTCACCAACATTAAGTTTTGAAAATTTTTGGTGTTATTATTAAAGTTATGCGATTTAGTATTAAATTTGGAAGCATCTGTTGTATCTTTATGGCAACAGTGACTGAACAATTACGGTAACTTAAAATACTACATTCTACCATAATACTATTTAACTGGAGCTAAAAGGCCGAAGCGTACCGAAAATTGTCCGTCAAGAACTAGGTTTTAAAGTTGGAAACGGCTGTCTAGTATAAACAACATTGGCAAGGGATCATGTCGACTACCGGTATAGATAGCACTACATGTAACGCCCTCCTGGTATTCTCCTGTTGTACGTGGAGACACCTGGGAGGGTAAACAAAACCTGCTTCATTCATTGGTCGAAAATATTGCGTGACACAGGCATCAGGTACTTCCACCAAACGTCTGGTGTACCTGACATGCGCAATTCTCGAGCTGTTGACATCCGTTCTCCTCACATACAACGGAGCTGGTCCGCAGATGTCATCATGGTCTGATTGACTGAATAGTTCTGCTTGCCTAATAAATGGACATACATGTAAGAGTGCTTTAGCCATGTTAGACAGGCTTTTTCCGTATGTGTTGTGGTTTGTAAAGATAAAGTGGTAGTTCTGTTTTACGTTATGGACGAATCATTAGAATCTTAAGGGGGGGCGCATGCATTTTTTAAAATAAAATAAATGATGTACATCTCAAAATCAGTGAAAAAATAATGCACTACCTCATTTACCTTAAAAAAAATAAAATACCGTTTGCCAAAGTAAAACTTTTGTGCTGTTTATAGTAAAAAAGTATTATTCAACTAGCAATATTGAAAACTCTCGTTATCTAATATTACCCTTTAAATATTTCGTACAAATTAGCTAGAACTCTGCTACATTGTGTGTGTTTTAATACAAGTACTTTGTTGCGAGGCTCACATTTTCTGTTCACTTATATTACCCATTTTCTTGCAACATATGCAGGCTGTTTAAATGTACCTAACATGTACTTTTGACTTCTCGTTGCTGAATTAAAGCTTGGGTGAAGTTTTGCTTAGTAAACTCTGTGCAATGCACACAAAGTGCACCTGGGAAGGCTGCAGATTTTGATTACCGACCCATAATATTGATGGAAATGAGATCAACGATGATAACCTTAAGCGCTGAAAGAGGTAACAGTACATGAATTTGAATTTCATAATCATAATGTACGTTCATGAAATACAAGCATGGTAATACTCTCTCTCTCTCTGTCTCTCTCTCTCTCTCTGTCTCTATGTCTATCTGTCTGTCTCTGTCTCTGTCTCTGTCTCTGTCTCTGTCTCTCTCTCTTTCTCTCTGTCTGTCTGTGTGTCTGTCTCTCTCTCTCACATTTATTTTCAGATACACAAAGTAGGACACCGTCGGTAACTAATTGTGTATTTATTTCACATGAAAACATTAATAATTAGCATCAAAATCATACATCCGACATGTATGACATGCCTGATAGTTTGCCCACATATACATGTATGACATGCCTGATAGTTTGCCCACATATACATGTATGACATGCCTGATAGTTTGCCCACATATACATGCAGAATACTCATCATTGTTGTGATGATGTGGTAATATGGTCTTACTTCTTTCAATTGTATGCACGTATGATTTTCATTTTAACCATATATTGCTTCATTTGAGACTGAGACAACAGGTTTCCCGTGGACACTTCTTGTGCTGTGGCTCAGGAAGTACCCAGAGGAAACCTGTTGATCTGGGTCAAATTTTCTGTTGAAACTTCTGAATTAAACCTAAGCTTACAGGTACTTGAATGAAAGGTCGCTTCATTAGGAACTGGAATCTGAAGTCAGTTTTACAGTGCAGGTTCAAACAGATATAAATAAATATATATATATATATATATATATATATATATATATATATATATATATATATATATATATATCTATATCTGGTTCCAGTGCTCTATTACGGTTCCTGATACCACCATGCTTTATAGAGTGTTATTGGATGTCCTTTTTCCCAGTGGCATGATTCTATCGTAGTTTTTGAGAATTATGATTTTTTCGTGGCATGTAGAATCTTGTGTTTTTAGTTTTATTTATCTTAAGTATGCTTAATCATGCTTCCTAGGCAGGAGATCATCAAAAGGACTTCCAAACTTGCAAAGGTCTGATTTTATTTATTTTTTATTCATGTTTTCATCTTTATTTACAAAACCAAGATTTTTTTTTTCAAATTCAAGTGATCAATGATGTATGCTTGTATGTACAGTATATAAAGGAAGAATATCAATATTGACAATGTTATGCTAGTAAGAACATTGTCCTGACATTAACGTATCAATCTTTAATACTGGAGTAAAAGTGAGCAAATATATTCTAGTACATGTAAAACCAGTATAACACATGTTGTTTTAATCACCAGGAAAATTGTCATTTAAATATCTAGAATTAAAAGCCAAAACCACCTCAGTAATTAACACTCTTTGAATGCAGCGTGTAATACCGTGTATTCATAGCACTTTGATATTTCAGTTAAGTGAGACAAAGAGAATATTAAAGTTAGCTATATGAATGGTGCAAAATAATATATCTCAAGTGATTATAGTAGGGTACGTAATAGCTGAAGATGCAATCCCATTCTTATACAGATGCCTGCATTGAAATATGCTGTGCAAAATAAACTAGAAAAGAATATTTGTTTCATAACAAATCTGTCTGGGAGTCTTGAAAATGAGGACAGTTTGACATGCTACACTTTGCCATAGTTTAACATAATCTAAATTTCGTGTATTAGCCCAATGTTTATGGATAAAATGGTACAACTTTGGTTCTTGGTTTAATGGATGTGGCCTTGTCACAAACTTACAAAATGAAGTTTTGAATGAAACCTCTATCTATAGTAATTCAGAAGCCATTCAACATTTTATTTTTTTGTATTTGCGTAATTTGCATAAATTAAAAGCTCACAGCTTTGCTTTATGGTCTATTGGATGGGCCTATGCCACAAACACATAAATTGAGTATGAATGGCATCTCTATCCATAATAGTTTTGAAGCTATTCAACATTTACATTTTGCATGTTCACCTAATTTGCATAAATTAAAATGGTACAACTTTGGTTCATGGCTCATTGGATGCAGCTTTGCCACAAACCTATAAATTGAAGTTGTGTACAATAATTTTAGAGATATTCAACTTTTAAATTTTTCAATGCCCCTTATTAGCATAAAATTCTACAACTTACATACTGGCCATTAAATTGGCAGGTGTCACAAACCTATATAAGCACATTGAAATTTTTCAGTCTATCGGTAGTAGTTTGGAAAATAGGGAGCTCTTAAAATTGCAATTGACCCTAATTTGCATAAATTTAAACCTCATGAGTATTCCAAATGAGATGCACAATTTCAGTGATTAGGCCAGTCACCATAGCAAGTGTACTGTCTCAGTATTGGCTATGAAGAATAGGCTTCATCTCACTGGTGACAAGAAAATAAAGACATGAAAGTGTCCACTGAGATGACACAAATCCACACACTGTTTCAAAATTCACAAAGTTGTGAAAACAGTCATTAAGTACTGGAAGACCGTACTTTGATAGGTCTGGCCAGCTCCCTTGGGACTGATAAGCTCAGCCAACTGACAGAGCCTCAGGCGAAAACAGACCAGCTAGGACACAAGTCTCAGTCATGGTGCACTGACAGCTTAGTCCAGCACTAATGAGAACTATTGCCTGCCTGGTACATATAGCAGCATGGAGAGGATCTGTTCTTGTATGAACAGAGATTCTCTGTATTTTATTGAGAGCCTCATAACACAGTTGTTGGGAGCCCCCCCCCCCCCCCTTCGGTACAAGACTCAAACCTTCCAAACCATACAACTAGCATGCATGGAAAAAAGGCTGCCTATGAGGCAGGTTCAAGGTAATTAATTATAAATGCAAAATGGTTGCCTAGCACCATGGTGGTCAGTGGTCAAGCAGTAGGTCTTGCAACAAGCAGTTGAAAGCCTGATTGTGGATTGTGGAGAAACTTGGCGAATTTAGCATACCTTAAAAATAAAAAGTTTTGCTTGAATGCTATAAGAATTGCCAGTTGTCTCAAACCTACATGTGTAAGTTAGAACTTTGTGTCTATATATATTTATTTTAAGATATAGAGCTTTTAAAACTTCAGTTGCCACTAATTTTCATTTCCAGGTGCTCAATTTCACCAGTAGGTCAGTCAGCATGGCAAGTTTGGTGTTTTTGGAATAAAAATATCTAAGAAAAACTCGGACAGAGAGAGAGAGAGAGAGAGAGAGAGAGAGAGAGAGAGAGAGAGAGAGAGAGAGAGAGAGAGAGAGAGAGAGAGAGAGAGAGAGAGAGAGAGAGAGAGAGAGAGAGAGAGAGAGAGAAGAGAGAGAGAGAGAGAGAGAGAGAGAGAGAGAGAGAGAATTCTTGCGAAAACAAAATGTCTGGGTTGGCACCCAGACATAATAATACTGGTGCTCTCAGAATAGTTTCTGTTTTCTTTCTCATCCCATATTTACCCTAGAATAGCCAGTCATAAACTTGGTGTATTTTGCAGGGTTTCTAGGGTATGAACATTAGATTTTGGGTGACAAAATAGGCCTCCCAATGGAGCCTTATTTTGTCATAACCTCTGGCGCAGAAGTGCAGACCATGTGTAGTAACACGGAACCTGGTCTGCTTTGCAGGCAATGTTGACATTATTTTCAAATGGACCAGACATATTTAAGGCTCCTAAATGCTTCTCTCGACGACATGTTTCTTACACAGTGGTTGCTAAAATACACGCATCCATGGGTTTCAGTATTAAAAAAAAGTACCGCCAGGTAGGGTGGAAAAACATAATGTACTGTTATGGGCAACTGAAAAAATAATATTGTATGTTTTACTCAAATGCATACCCCCCCCCCCCCCCCCCATTCTAATGGTTCGTCCCTAATAGTCATTCTTTCCTCCTCACCTTTGCCAGAATATGGGTGTGGAACGTAGTCTGTTGCAATTTTAAATTTAACATTTTGTGCATAGTTAATTTTTGCATGCACGAAGTCCTATTTGTCCGACAGCATAACTGTTCTCAGCGTGGACAGGGCAGCCTCGGCGCCCTGTGGTATGGGGCGTTGACCAGTTGACCTGTTGACCAACTTTGAATCTAAGGAAGAGACGGTCAACGTAGGATGTGCATTACAACTTTCAGATGTATAGATATTTCTCCCAGGAGTCGGAGGATCAAATCATTGTACTGTCAACAAATCATGTCCACCGAAGCACTGTGGTAACAAGCAGCAATGCATATCCATGAGCAATCTTCAAGTCACAATCAGGAGATGCTATTTCTCTAAGCAATTGCATTCCACGGTCAGCGAACTGTACTCAGAGAATTCTATATTCAAAAAGCAATCCCACAATTGTAATGAATACAGCCTGTTTTGTGAATGGTCCTAGCTGACCCCGCAAAATGAGCAATGTTAGTATGCGGTCGGCATGGATGATTATTGCACAACTTTAACTGCAACTTCAAGGATAAATCGCAGCCAAAAGCATGAAAATTGCATTGTTTATTACTATGGGGTTCAAGTTAATAAATAAATACTAAGTCACCGTATTTTTGCTATCATAACCTTGTCAAAAACACTGTATTCATATTTTATATAACATCAGCAGTATTTTTGCCTGGACGGCGAGGCAGAGAACGTCGCAAAGCAGGCAAGCAGAAGCCCAACTTGAGATCAGTTGATTGATCCACGCTAGCCCGCAGCGAAAAATTGACAAACTTCTCGGGAACAAAATTCTAATACTTGCGTCTATATTACAGCCCCTATGAATGACAATTTCAATTAAAAAACAAAACAAAACGAAAACATCACCCTATACAGACGACCCAACGTCGTCATCTGGCCCTATGCAGTGGGTCTCAAGCTGTTGCCTTATGCAAGAGATCATACACTTCCATCGTATTAACAACTTCTAAAAGTGCCATCAGGAAAACTACCACGCAATTATCACATTGTATAAATGTCATTTACATTCCGTGCGAAGACAAATTACTACCATTTTTTCCTAGGATATTGTTTTTATTGTTATGTGGAAAAAGCCAACCTTGCAGTGTGAATAGACCTAGGATTGCCACTGAAGAGCACTGCCAATAGTATGGCCAAGTTCCTTTACTCGTTTACATGGATTAAATTCTCTGACGCTGCCATTTACGAAAACCGTGATATTACTGTGTAGACAGAAAGGAGTGTCATTTACAGAATCATTGATACTGTGGTCAATGAGAACCATTGACAGGGAAGTACTGCTATCAGAGCTCATTTGGTTTTGCAGTGGCTGTTGTCTTCCGTCAACAAAATGTATTTCAGTCCCATTTACACGACCCCTCAGGACTTACGTTAACGAATGTCTTCAAATTCATTAAGAGAGGCCTTAGTACACCAGTCAATGAATTCTTCTTGAGTGAAACTAACAGAGGGCTTCATGCTGCCATCAGGTAAGACCCTCATGAAGCCACTTACTGTTGTCTATGTCATTCCATTCACCGTCATTTGCTGAGGCCTTAGTATTGCAGCCAATTAAGACTCTACTACAGTCACTTTTACGTGCCTTATCCCCATAGTGCTATGTACAGGGACGTTAGTACTGCGGCAGCCGTTAAACAGCAGCCTTAGAGTGCCATGTACACAGTCTTTGGTGCTGCCGACAAATAGCGGCCTCAGAGCACCATGTACACAGGCGTCAGTTGTGCCACCAGATAGCGGCCTTCGAGCACCATCTACACAGACGTTAGTACTGTCAAGGAGGGTACCCTCCTTGGTACTGTCGACAAATAGCCTTAGAGCGCCATGTACACTGACTTTAGTACTGCCGACAAATAGCCTTAGAGCGCCATGTACACTGACTTAAGTACTGCCGACAAAGAGCTTTAGAGCGCCATATACACAGACGTCAGTAGCGCCGCCAAATAGCCTTAGAGCACCATGTACCGAGACGTTAGTAAAGCCGCCAAATAGTGGCCTTAGATCACCATGTACTGATACGTCAGTAGTGCCGCCAAATAGCAGCCTTAGAGCGCCATGTACACAGACGTTAGTAGTGCGGCCAAATAGCGGTCTTCGAGCGCCATGTACACAGACGCTTGTAGTGCGGCCAAATAGCCTTAGAGCACCATGTACCGAGACGTTAGTAAAGCCACCAAATAGTGGTCTTAGATCACCATGTACTGATACGTCAGTAGTGCCGCCAAATAGCAGCCTTAGAGCGCCACGTACACAGACGTTAGTAGTGCTGCCAAATAGCGACCTTAGAGCGCCAGGTATATAGATGTTAGTAGTGCCGCCAATAGCAGCCTTAGAGCGCCATGTACACAGACGTTAGTAGCGCCGCCACATAGCGGCCTTAGAGCGCCAGGTATATAGATGTTAGTAGAGCCGCCAAATAACAGCCTTAGAGCGCCAGGTATATAGATGTTAGTAGTGCCGCCAAATAGCAGCCTTAGAGCGCCATGTACACAAACGTTAGTAGTGCGGCCAAATAGCGGCCTTAGAGCGCCAGGTATATAGATGTAAGAAGTGCTGCCAAATAGCAGCCTTAGAGCGCCATGTACACAGACGATAGTAGTGCTACCAAATAGCGGCCTCAGAGCGCCATGTACACAGACGTTAGTAGTGCGACCAAATACCGGCCTTAGAGCGCCAGGTATATAGATGTTAGTAGTGCCGCCAAATAGCAGCCTTAGAGCGCCATGTACACAGACGATAGTAGTGCTACCAAATAGCGGCCTTAGAGCGCCATATACACAGACGTTAGTAGTGCTGCCAAATAGCAGCCTTAGAGCGCCAGGTATATAGATGTTAGTAGTGCCGCCAAATGGCAGCCTTAGAGCGCCATGTACACAGACGTTAGTAGCGCCGCCAAATAGCGGCCTTAGAGCACCAGGTATATAGATGTTAGTAGTGCTGCCAAATAGCAGCCTTAGAGCGCCATGTACACAGACGTTAGTAGCGCCGCCAAATAGCGGCCTTAGAGCGCCATGTATATAGATGTTAGTAGAGCCGCCAAATAGCAGCCTTAGAGCGCCAGGTATATAGATGTTAGTAGTGCCGCCAAATAGCAGCCTTAGAGCGCCATGTACACAGACGATAGTAGTGCTACCAAATAGCGGCCTTAGAGTGCCATATACACAGACGTTAGTAGTGCGGCCAAATAGCAGCCTTAGAGCGCCAGGTATATAGATGTTAGTAGTGCCGCCAAATGGCAGCCTTAGAGCGCCATGTACACAGACGTTAGTAGCGCCGCCAAATAGCGGCCTTAGAGCGCCAGGTATATAGATGTTAGTAGTGCTGCCAAATAGCAGCCTTAGAGCGCCATGTACACAGACGATAGTAGTGCTACCAAATAGCGGCCTCAGAGCGCCATGTACACAGACGTTAGTAGTGCGACCAAATACCGGCCTTAGAGCGCCAGGTATATAGATGTTAGTAGTGCCGCCAAATAGCAGATTTAGAGCGCCATGTACACAGACGATAGTAGTGCTACCAAATAGCGGCCTTAGAGCGCCATGTACACAGACGTTAGTAGGGCTGCCAAATAGCAGCCTTAAAACGCGCCAGGTATATAGATATTAGTAGTGCCACCAAATGGCAGCCTTAGAGCGCCATGTACACAGACGTTAGTAGCGCCGCCAAATAGCGGCCTTAGAGCGCCAGGTATATAGATGTTAGTAGTGCCGCCAAATAGCAGCCTTAGAGCGCCATGTACACAGACGATAGTAGTGCCGCCAAATAGCGGCCTTAGAGCGCCATGTACACAGACGATAGTAGTGCGGCCAAATAGCAGCCTTAGAGCGCCAGGTATATACATGCTAGTAGTGCTGCCAAATAGCAGCCTTAGAGCGCCAGGTATATAGATGTTAGTAGTGCCGCCAAATAGCAGCCTTAGAGCGCCATGTACACAGACGTTAGTAGTGCGGCCAAATCGCGGCCTTAGAGCGCCAGGTATATAGATGTTAGTAGTGCTGCCAAATAGCAGCCTTAGAGCGCCATGTACACAGACGATAGTAGTGCTACCAAATAGCGGCCTCAGAGCGCCATGTACACAGACGTTAGTAGTGCGACCAAATACCGGCCTTAGAGCGCCAGGTATATAGATGTTAGTAGTGCCGCCAAATAGCAGCCTTAGAGCGCCATGTACACAGACGATAGTAGTGCTACCAAATAGCGGCCTTAGAGCGCCATGTACACAGACGTTAGTAGTGCTGCCAAATAGCAGCCTTAGAGCGCCAGGTATATAGATGTTAGTAGTGCCGCCAAATAGCAGCCTTAGAGCGCCATGTACACAGACGTTAGTAGCGCCGCCAAATAGCGGCCTTCGAGCACCATGTACACAGACGAAGGTAGTACCGCCAAATAGCGGCCTTCGTGCGCCATGAACACAGACGTTAGTATTGCCGTCAAATAGCGGCCTTGGAGCGCCATGTACACAGAAGATATTAGTGCCGCCAAATAGCGGCCTTAGAGCGCCATGTACCGACACGTTAGTAGTGGTGCCAAATAGCGGCCTTAGGGTGCCTTAGTACAGCTGTCAAATGAAAGCCCTAGAGTGTCCAGAAGCGTTAATATAGCCGTGAATTAAAACCTTGCAGTCCATGTAGAGAGGCCTGAATATTGCCATTAATTCCAGCCTCAGAATGGAGGCAGTAGTTATGTCGTAACTGTCATTTGCAGAAGTGATCTTTGTTGTCTTCAATTAGAGCTCTCATATTGCAATTTACAGAGGTCTTAGAGCTCCCCACAACTTAAGCCCAGCATTTGCCGCTTACAGAGGTCTTCCCCTTGCCGTCAATGTAAGTTCCGTCAGTGTCATTTACTGTTGTTATCAGTAGATCCTCAAATTGTCACCTGTGGGTTTTACAAATGCTGTCAATATAACCTTTCAGAGTGTCATGTAACTGAGGCCTTAGTATTTCTACCGAGGAATGCCTTGAGAATGCGATATACAGGAGCAGCCCTCTGTCAATAACAGCTTTGGCGTTACGTTAATTGGACACATAACATATTACTGTCAGCAGAGTTAAAGACCTGACGCTACGACTTATGAAATTCACTCCTAGCGAGAATGTGCTTTCATATTTATTTCCTCGCTCGTGGGGGGAGGGTTAATAAAATTATTATTATTATTATTATTATTATTATTATTATTATTATTATTATTATTATTATTATTATTATTATTATTATTATTATTGCTACATCCAAATGTAACATAATCTGTATAGACCAATAGAGCGGCCCCAATCAGCGCACCGTGGATTACATGCCGACCCATGAGACATACACAACGTGTACATGTATTGAAGTGCAGGGAAAGTGCCCTGAGAAAATGATCTACATTACCATGACAGCAATAGACCTGTCCTCAGTGAAATATGACATCGTATCACCTTCCACACGATTTTCATCAGCAAACTCTGCTTCAACATAAATTGAATTGTTTCTGTGAGTGGCACGAGCTAAATAATGGTACATTCTAGGCTAATGGTGTGTCACGTGTTATCGTGAGGGGAGACAATTGGCAACAGTGCCGATATCTGGATTTAAGTAATTATGCAATCGGGGAAGCATCCTTGGCTGGCATTATTGACCGTGAAACGAAGATTATCATCACCTGAGTGGTCTCTCTGGGCATTCCAACATTTATCCAGAACTTCAATCAGCAATAATTTTATGGAACAAATACACCAGCCCTGGACTGAATTAAAATATCCCTGGCGTTTGTTCTACGCGATGCCTTATCTGTGGATTAAGTCCAGTTCTCATTTCAAAACATCTAATTGTATACGCACTGTTTCATTCAAAATGTACGATTGACTGAAGAACCGTTCAACTAAATATTTTTTCCATTAACATTCAAATATATTTGCTGAAACACCATAGAAATGTGTACATTTCAAGACTTGTTTTTGCAAAATCATTTTTGTCTGAATTTGCTGTTCCTGGATTTCGCGGATACAGTAGAATTTCTCTTTTCAGACCACCTAAGAGGCTGGCAAATGTGGTCTTAACAAAAAAGTGGTATAAATACGGGTATAATTGAATTGAGGATAAATGAAAACGGGACTGCAAATTGGTGATATTAGCATAGAAATATACGTAATCTATTTGTGGAGGTGGTCTATGAAATTCCACGGACAAAGTAGCGCATGGTGAGGTAAACGAGTAGCCGTCGGGTACCCGGGGAAGTAGGCAAAACGGGCGCTCCGGTAGTTATGTCGGAGACCCGTCGAAAAAAGGACAACAAAAAAGGAAAAGGGTTCACCGCAAGGATGTGTTTTCAGATATAATTCGATGTTCTTCAAATATAGTTTGAAAATTGATATGTTTTTTTTTCAATGTGTTGAATCACTCTTTGTTTTGCTTTTTGATCATGTATGTATGTGTGTATGTATGCATGTATGTATGTATGTATGTATGTATGTATGTATGTATGTGTGTATGTACATGCATATATATATATATATATATATATATATGCGTATGTTGTAATGAGGCGTATAATACCCGACGCTTGGGTACCTGGTTAGTTAAATCACTACCTGCCAAACAGCTGCCAGTATCAGGGCTTTATCTCATGTAGGTCTTACACATCCAGGATGTCATGTAGCATTTAACGGGGCACATACGGTGTATTGTCACGAATTTAAGCCATACAAAAAATTAAATTTTAACACAGTAAACCCTGGCTAACCCACTTAAATAACCAGATGGCGGTGTTTTAAACCGGGCGGTGTTCCATAGACGGTTAAAATAATACAGTGAAAGCAGGCTAACTGATAGTCATCACCAGATGAATTCGGCCGGTATTGTATATATGGCCAAAATACATGTAACGAGACAAGTGTCAGGCAAAACAAACCAAAAGATATTATCTCGAGACGCAACGGTCTGTCACTGGAGTGATAATTCAAGATAGTACGGTCTACCACGGGTGGGGGGGGGGGTAGGGACCAGAGTATTTAGTATTTAAGATATTTGTGTGACAAGGTTAGTAGATTGTGCACAGAGCTATTACTGTTGTTACCCAGCGCTATTGTTGTTGTTACACGATGCTATTACTGTTGTTACCCAGCGCTATTGTTGTTGTTACACGATGCTATTACTGTTGTTACCCAGCGCTATTGTTGTTGTTACACGATGCTATTACTGTTGTTACCCAGCGCTATTGTTGTTGTTACACGATGCTTTTACTGTTATTACCCAGCGCTATTGTTGTTACACGATGCTATTACTGTTGTTACCCAGCGCTATTGTTGTTGTTACACCATGCTATTACTGTTGTTACCCAGCGCTATTGTTGTTCTTACACGATGCTATTACTGTTGTTACCCAGCGCTATTGTTGTTGTTACACGATGCTATTTCTGTTGTTACCCAGCGCTATTGTTGTTCTTACACGATGCTATTACTGTTGTTACCCAGCGCTATTGTTGTTGTTACACGATGCTATTACTGTTGTTACCCAGCGCTATTGTTGTTGTTACACGATGCTATTACTGTTGTTACTTAGCGCAATTGTTGTTGTTACACGATGCTATTACTGTTGTTACCCTGCGCTAGTGTTGTTGTTACACGATGCTATTTCTGTTGTTACCCAGCGCTATTGTTGTTGTTACACGATGCTATTACTGTTGTTACCCAGCGCTATTGTTGTTGTTACACGATGCGATTACTGTTGTTACCCAGCGCTATTGTTGTTCTTACACGATGCTGTTACTGTTGTTACACAGCGTTATAAACAAGTGCAAGGATGGGGCACAATCGTGGCATCAGTTATCTGGGGAAGGTACAGAGCTCCACTAGCAGAATATGGGTATCACGTATCTCAAATCCAGATGGATGAGAAATAAGGGAATCCTATAGCCTATGTTGGGGCTTTATGGCAGGCAGCTGCTACGGTTGTGACTCAACGGAGGAGGTCATAGGTCAACATCGATATCAGAGGTCAGCAGGCGAATATTAGCAGCTGGACTGCATGCAATATGAATTTGCCAGATGAAATACGGTTAAAAAAATGCTAGTTTTCTCATTTTTTGGGCATTGTGGTCGTTAAATTGTTTTTCGCTCACTAAATCTATTAAAGCTCTTTTGATGTAGGTAATGGAATATATAATGATGTAACCAAATTCTCGTGTTGGTGTCCCTGATTATTAGATGCCATGGAAGCAGTTATTTTCATAGTTGTCGTGTTATGGAATATCTGCTAAACTGTAATATATCCTCCTGCATTCCTGCGGGAAATCCCTGCTGCACCATATGCCAAATGATTTACTGTATTAAAACCTCTGCTTTCATGTGTCCTGGTCGACCTACTTTTATGTGTGTCCTCTTTCTCGCCAATTCATTAAACTTATCCCCATGAAATTAGGCGTTCTGGGTTAGATGGATGATCTACCCCCGCGAAACGAGTTTTAATTTACACACGATCTCAATAACTTTAACGTCAACGCCACGTGACCACTAAAAGACTTCACTGTATGTTTTATGTGTTTGAGCAAGACCTGGAGAAAAATTATATATATCTTTATGTAGTTTAATTTGCTTTGTATATATTGAAATTAAGCAACTGATATTCTTGGACAACTGTAACCTTGAAGTACCTAGGCATGCCCTACATATGTGACAAAACATCGCATCTTTAGTCATAAATCCATCTATTTCTCTTCTATGATATTTTGCATAAAAGCAGGTCAAGATCATTTGACAACCAACGTTTATTATCTATTCATTGTAGATATGTATTTGTTCATAACTCCATTTCTCTTGTTTGATTCTATACCTACATGGGCTTTTTCGTTTAACTTACAAGTGCCTCCGGTTGTGTCCAGGTAACAAATTAAACTTACGTCGAAAGAGGTAATGTGTAAAAGGGGAAATGACATACATTTTCAACATGTTTCAACCAGTGTCCAAGTTACCCAAGGCCTAACAAAATAAATGTGTGGTTCCGGTAACCTGACAGACCCTACTAAAAAGGACCAACCCTAAAGTTAATGGACGAAAAAAAAAAGTACCTTTAAGCCGCTCTTCCCGAATAAATACTGGTCGACCCAGGCCAGTGCTACACATTCAGTCAGAGACCGAAGACCGACCAGCAAAATCACCCCACAAACAACTATCCGTAAAAAAAAAAATGGTCGTTCAAACCAACCGTAACCAAATTGTAAGACAAAGCTAACAGAAAAGCTGGTCAACTTGTGCCGTTATTTTGCAGTAAAGTCAACTCAAGCACAGCATTTTATTTCAGCTTGTCTGGACCGTCAACTTGTGCCGGGGAAAAAGCATAGCACCACGATGGGTGCGGTATCGGTATTTAGTATGGCTAGGTTTCAGGTTTGCTCCGACTTAGCAGAGCAAACAGTCTTCAACGTATTTTTAAAAGATGACTTACAATCTAAACTTTAATCTGCCCCCTCGGTTGTGTCTGATTTAAACATATTTTATTAAGGCAATTGGAAAACAGGCATAGCCTATACAAATTCCTCTTGCAAAAAAAAAAAAATAAATGAATAAAAAATAAGGAGTAAAATACAGAGTATGGTGTAAAAGGTTATGGAACAAACCACGGGACAGTACATTAATGGACACATAGCAGAATGCAAGATAATGACACCACCAGACGTCACAGATAGTGGTCCGAGTAATGAGTAGTTTGCATTGACTGTAAGTGATGAATGATACAAACAGGTTATGTCTGAAGCAGTTATCATCGTTAGTTATAAATCCAAATGCAACACGAAGGCATATGCATAATACACGCACATTGAGCGCCCATTTAAACATGGTGCAATGCATTGTGGGAAAGGAAAATCACAGCGAATCGTGGCCATGTATTTTCAGCACAGTTCCAGGTGTCCGTTCTCCGAGTTACCAGGGCAAACGGTCCTTAAAGTACTTTTAAAACATGACTTACTACCTTAACTTTAATCTGCCCGCTTGTTTGTGTCTGAAGCAGTTATCATCGTTAGTTACTAATCCAAATACAACACAGCACGATGGAGCGCCATTTTGAACATTGCACAGTATTAATAATGCATTGAGTGCGGGACAGTCTCATAAAAGTACACTTGATTTGGATATCAAAGTGAATCGCAGCCACAGCATATATATCATTATTGATGCTTTGAAATAACTGCAAAATGCATATTTTGGGTTTCATATATTTTAACCCTCTTTCAACCCCCTCTCGGCAAGATCGTCCCAATGCTCATTCACAAACCAATGTCATTCAGTGTGGAACTCACTATTTTCACCATGGCAGCCATGTCGATTGGATATTTTAAGGAGGTAGCGTCCAAAATATATGTGTGATTAGTGTTAGGGGAACGTTAATTTGTCGAATGAATGTAGTGTACAATATATCGCGGGACTTTTCCAGAGTGAGCACTACCTGAAAATGTAAATACAACGACAAACAGTGACCAGTTATAGGCCCAAGAAATCGTATCTTGTATCAGACGTAAAAGTCGCACTGAGGCAATAAAATAACGGTCAGCAATTGGCTGAGTGCCAGGCGCCCCACTGCGTCAAAGACAAAGCTCAAAGGAGAAGGTTGCCCCGATAGTGGCTACAGGACCGAAAGTTCTGGCGAGTTTTTATATGAGTGGTAATAATCGCACCATACAGTATCCCTTAAGAATGCGAGTTCAACGGATCAATGTCACTTGATCATTTAAATTCATTACCACCATATGTACACGCAAAAATGCATTTCTTGTTCACAAATTCATTTAGTTTGTATCGATTTGCACCATTTTTATGTAATCTAGTCGTACAATTATCTTTAATTTGGATCACAAATCCATTCATTTCATTTGCGTGGATTTGGATGGCGATGGTATTGAAAACATGACATCATACAACCATTATCGGTGTATGACCACTCAGCCATCAGGGGCGAGCGTAGCCTGTCCTTTGAAGTCATAAGGTACTCATGCAAACATATATTTTTTTTTGGTAGCACCATTTTCTTTGTATGAATTTGAACCTTTTGTTTCGTTTCAGTGCAAATCACCTTCATAGATTTTCCTAATTTGCGATGATCCTATGCGATCAAAGTCAGGGTCAGTTGGGCCTTAATAAAATTGTGACCTCGCGAACGCTATTGCCCTAAAATAAAACGCTAAAAGAGTATAATTTACATCATGAATTATAGGCGGTATTATGACATAAGCATCTTGCATCTGAAATCTCGATTTACATAATTCTCTTATTTGATTGATAATATCATGAACAAGGTTTACTCTTTGTGCTTGGCGTCCACCAGTCAGTGTCATCGACAATCTGTTTTTGTAACTTTGACGTAGACCATGCAATACATTTAACTCTCAGCAAGACAAGAATCTGCCAGAAAACACGTCTGTCAGTGACCTGGGAAGGGGGGATTCACTTAGGGATCGCCGTGCGATCACAGATCTCATGTTTGTTGTTGTTCCATATGCTCACAGTACAACTGACTGATCAGCAAATTATTGCGTTTACATGGACCTTTTATTTCTGTACTCTTGGTCTGATTCAATCATCATCATTTTACCCTCGACAATTTGCAAGTTTCACAGACGCAATCAGTATTTGTGTGTATGAGTTCTTCCTTTATCAAACTATCTCCAATCGTACTTACAGGCCACAGGCTACTGGGCTAATTAGCCTGAGTACACACTAAGTCACACGTGTCCCAGCCCTGACTTATCTCATGACATTTATTTCTCTGTCATAATTGCTGAATGATTAATGAACCACAAATGAAGGATACAGAAACCGCGTAATTAAGCAGCGACAAATATGTCAGTGGTTATCAATCTGGACGCTGATTTACAGGATACACAGCACACGATTTTGAATGCTTGCAAATTTAGGAGAATCGTTTTATAGAACTATGGTCAAACTGTTTATCAGCGAAATCACTACAATATCAACGTAGTCATAATGATCATGCACAGACTCAAGTCTACTGTAGAACTCGATGACCCATTCAAATAAATATGCTGTGAAAACGTGGCCTCAATACAGCAAACCACCCATAAGGTTTTCTGTAGAAAGTGGAGATAAGAAAGTCGCAGTCCGTCCTTTGCATGCATTGAAAAGGTGAAAGATATTGGTTGTAGCACGGGCATAATGTTCCCATGGTTGTAGATTGACTGTTTTTGGGATATGAGCAAATGCGCTTAATTTTAGATAAAATTGGTATAATTAGTGTTTCCTGTAAGGGCTAGAGATGCCGTTACATCTAGTTGGTGCAAATTCAAAGCATCGCAAATTGTTCTCGTTTGCTTTTATTTTAGTAAAAGTATCTACATTGTCAAACTGGTCTTGTCTTGGTCTATGAACTAGTAACGAAGAAATCTTGTGCAATATGTTAAATATAGTTACATTTACACAAACGGATATGAATTGTGAAAACAAGTTTCCTACAGATTTTCACTTGAGAAAGTGAAAGGCTTAAAGTTAGGAATTATTGTTCTCACGAATGGATTGAAATTTATTTTGCAGTCACATATTGTCAAAATTAACTCCCCCCCCCCCCAACTGTAAAGCTCAGAGTGTTTTGAAGAAATTGACATAGCTTTCCCTTGATTTCCGCAAGTCATTATTTTTTAACAAAATGAAATATACTGTCACTTCAAAAGTCTATCCCACAAATTCAAATGTTCATATGGCATAAAGTACAAAATGTCTTTTCTGGTTGCACGAAAAAGGACCTTTTAAAATCAAAATGCCAATTCTAGCCAGTAGGATCGCACCACAATACTTCGCGGTACTTTGTGAGAGTTAGGACGGCAAGCGAGTGGGTCATCATTCAGACATAAACAGTGTATGGGAGTATAACATCCTGGATACATGTGTTCAAAACTACTGTATTTTAACAACACCCAGAGGTTGGCATTTCCGTGGAGAATTAAAAGGTACATGGTGTGCAAATTTTAGGAGAATCGTTTTATCGAACTATGGTCATACTGTTTACCAGCAAAATCACTACAATATCAACGTAGTCATAATGATCATGCACAGACTCAAGTGTACTGTAGAACTCGATGACCCATTCAAATAAATATGCTGTGAAAACGTGGCCTCAATGCAGCAAACCACACATAAGATTTTCTGTAGAAAGTGGGGAGATGAAAGTCGCTGTAGAATAAATGTTTGTGTATCAGGAGGCCAATAATGGTCTCCTGATGTATCAGGAGGCCAATAATGGTCTCCTGATACACGGACATCTAAGTTTTTGCAAAAATACCATGGGATGCTGGAGGTCACTTTCCAAAGCTTCCCTTGTATGTTTGAATTAACCACACAATGTTGGTCAAGTCCCGCGGTCAAGGTAGCTTGACATAACGTGGCAACAAAGACACGCCTTAACTACAAAATCAGTCATGCGCGCGATTGTCGCGCTGAGGTGGCCACAGTAGATAATTGGATTTCGAAAGTTCCGTATTTGTCGTCTAGAACTGGTACAATGTAACGATGTGCATGTTTTGTGGTACCGAACGCAACAGATACAAAGCTAGAATGTCTCTCAATGTGTACCAAGGCTGACTGGGCCCCATATATTTGGAGAAGAAAGGAATTTATGGAAGCGAGGATGAAGTTACATGAGCCTGTAAAGCTTGAAAGCATATTTCTGCCAAGACAAATCATGATTCATCCTGGTCTTGCTAAACAAACGTTACGACGGTACAGTAGAACTGATGCATAACTATGACAACGCAGCAACACTGCTGATAATATCTTGATCTGTTGTCCATCAAGCAGCAAAGTGGAGTTGCACGCAATGCTTTGTCTTGATAATAAGACCAGACATCAATGGTGGCAAGGGTCAAGCCCGTTATGCAAAAGGCGTTCATCCGGAAGGAACCAGTCGTTGTCTGTCAGTAGTAATTATGGCACGTCCACCTTCAAGTGCTGGCGTGTTGATCATCCACTAGGTGTCTCTCCATCAGATTACAGTAAGAAAAGCTCATAATAACCGCATTGTGCTTGAGGTCGTGGACCAGTAACCCCTCAAGGTCGGGTCAACTGAACCACAATTTTTTATCGAGTACAGAATACTGTTGCTGTGTCTATTGGATCTTAAAATGACAGGAGCAGAGCATCCCAAATTAAGTCCCATCATAATGTTTGATAGGAAAATACTTATCAACTGTGAGTTTTAGAAAGGCACTGCTACTCTAGAAATATTTTAAATCATTTAATAACTTTGTGTATTTTTGGATACATATTTGGCGCAGAACGGTCAATCATGGAGGTAAGGTACACAAATGCACCTGTAAAAAAATCTGATCACATGCCCCCCCTCCCCATTTCTTGGTTTTAACTTGCTGCGACCGGTATAAACTTGAAGCAGAATGCAAAGGAAGTTGTGGTTTTACGTTTCAAATAGGAGAAATAAGCCAGCAAATGTCGTTATTTTATTATGTAAATGCATTAGGCCTACGTTACTGGTCCAAGACCTTGAACATTACTGTTTCGGGCTGTCGGAGCGTACCTCTGTTAGTGATACCCTATTGCAATGTTCCTTTATCGTCAACAAGAAACTTACATATTCCCCATTGAACTCAACCTTGTCCTGGGATGTTCTGCATGCGACACCATTATGCTTCTTTTCCCGGCCTTTTTGGTGGGTGGGAGCATAAGCATACAATACAAGGAGTTGTGTTTTTTCCCTGTCATATGTGGTGGTGTCTCAGATAGAACAGTACGTATGGTTCCGCCTAGTCTCTATTAGGATGTGGTCTTCATTCTGAAACTGTTCACAAATATGTATTTTGCATTAACTCTTTCAGTGCCAACTGCGACCTAATTCTAACTACTAAAAACGCACAGCTCTAAATTATAACAAGGATGCTACATTTGTGTTCCTTTCAAAAAAGACCATACACTCAAGTACCAGCATGCGTATAGTTACATAATGTATAATAGTCCTGGTCAACAACTTCCATTCAAGTACCACCATGCCTTTAGTTACATAAAGTATAATAGTCTAGGTCAACAGCTTTGATTTAAGTACCAGCATGCCTTAATTAGTTACGTAAAGTATAATAGTCCTGGTCACAAGCTTTCATTCAAGTACCACCATGCCTTTAGTTACATAAAGTATAATAGTCTAGGTCAACAGCTTTGATTTAAGTACCAGCATGCCTTAATTAGTTACGTAAAGTATAATAGTCCTGGTCACAAGCTTTCATTCAAGTACCAGCATGCGCATAGTTACATAAAGTATAATAGTCCAGGTCAACAGCTTTGATTTAAGTACCAGCATGCGTATTGTTACTTAAAGTATAATAATCCAGGTCAGAATCTTTCATTCAAGTACCAGCATGCGTATAGTTACATAAAGTATAATAGTCCAGGTCAACAGCTTTGATTTAAGTACCAACATGCGTATTGTTACATAAAGTATAATAATCCAGGTCAGAATCTTTCATTCAAGTACCAGCATGCGTAAAGTTACATAACGTATAATAGTCCAGGTCAACAGCTTTCATCCAAGTACCAGCATGCCTGTGGATACATAAAGTACAATAGTCCAGGTCAACAGCTTCCCTGTGCGACTTTTAAGTGCAAGGCGATCAAAGCACTCCGAGAATGCCGTTGACTCAATCCAAAATATGGCACCGAAAAAGTTAAAAGAAACAATGATCAAAAAGACTGCTTTTACTAATGAAATGGAGTCATGTCAGGTTTTCAAAATGTGAGGTTCTACATTATTGCTGAATGCTGCCAATCTTTGACATTGACATGTGAGATCTTTGATTGTAAAAACGCTATGCTGCTAATTGATAATTAATAGAATTAGACAAAAGCAGGTCGCTTCGTGGTATATCAAATAGTCTTTATTTCCACCCAACTTTGATCTTGATAATAAAGAGAGATAAAATACTAGTATATGGAGTTTCAATCAACCTGCAAAACATAAATTAAGGTAATAGTATTTATTATCCTCAAATCAAAGTTTTCATTATTTCAGATTACGCAATTAGATTATTTTTATTTAAAATCAATTCTCTTTATGGCTTTCCAAATGGACAAATCGCAATTATTAATTCTTTCAGTGCCAAGGTTTGACTGAGTTAACAATTTCTTTGGCCGATGGGACGCCAAGAAGCACCCAGAGCGCGCCTAGAAAAGCTGTCCATCTGGGCCATTCATATGATCTCTGCCTCTCATATGGTAACTATAGGAACGATGTTAAATGAACGAAAGGTCAGTTTACAAAGCACTTTAATCTGGCATCATTATGTCAATTAACAGCACAATGACGTCTCTCAGAATACACCCTTTTAGGACCCCAGAGGGCAGCACTTGCGGGTGATCATTTGCATAGTTGTACTTCTTTGCATGGCAACAAATCCTTTTGAAGATTTGGATTAACAAACAGCCAAATTTATGCAAATGAACACTGTCAACTGCTGTCACCTAGGGTCCTAAACTCCGCTATTGGCAATGGAAAAGTTAAAGAAATGCAGAGAGCGCATCGCTTGGTTGTGGGCAAATTTCACTCACAAGCGCGCAGAGTTCAATGACGTAGTGCACAAGATTTGCTGGTTAAGTCTTACATGTACATCCGTTAAGGTTAGGGTCAGAGCGGAGAAATACATTTGTAGGCCAGTACTTATTATAATGAAATATTGATGATGAGATGTGACAATTTCTGTGGTAAATAAGCACTTTGGTGCAGAATGCAACCAAAAAAAATTTATATAGAGTTGACAACATCTGTTGTAAAGTTCTTTTTTGTGCAATATACCACCACCAGCAAATTTACAAAAAAAAAAAAACAAAAAAAAAAAACGTTATTGTGGCAACATGTGCTTTTTGTTGTGAGTAGCCATGACGCTACCTAAATTTATGTATCCGTCTTATACGGTTTCATTGACAGTATTAACATTCCTTCACGTAGCTCTCTGCATATTGATATTTCGGGAGTAAGTATTCAACAGTCCTGTTTAAAATTCAAGCTGATATGCATTCAGCGCATGGCAGCAAAACATAGCAAGCTAGGCGTGTGATTCCTTAGATGCTGAGACAAAATTGCGTCAAAACAATAATTTCTCTGACAAAAAGTGCCTTTTTTAATATGAAAGAATTGGAGTATCATCAGCACTGTCAAGTGTGCATTCTGGAGAAATTGTAATTTGTGATCGATCGAATGAAAAATAAATGCCACCATTTTTTGGTTTGTGGCTAAAGAAAAAAGGCAATTTCTGAATTGGTTGTGCTTTTCAGCATTTATTTCGCTACATCGCTATCGTGTCTATCATGCCAAGGACTCACCCTTGATAATACTAATGGAATCTGAAATAAGGGAAATACCTTGTGCAAAGATTAATAAGTTGAATTGAAACCTTCACTTCGTGACTTTGTTTTATGTAAACTAAAATGTTTGTTTCATTATTTAATGGAATGGCGTGTCGTTTGCCATTTTCCGTCGCAAATTTTGAAAAGTATTATGCGAGCATGCTCTGCTTGATAAATAGATTAGCCTTCGTGATCACCACAGTCGGTTACAGATCTGCTACTTGGTTTACGGATGCAATTCATAGTTACCAATTGTTTGGTCAATCACATCAATAATAAATCTAATTCCATTTTTCAGTAAGAATGCGGAAGCACATTTGGAATTACCATAAGGCCTGTCTTTAAATGTACAGTCATCGACCATGTGTATTCTAAACGAATAATGTGCAAATGTCGGGGAATACCCGATGCTGATTAATTTGTCTGCGCGATGAGTGTACATATGTAGCATGCGCTATATCTTCACGTCGTCTATTTGGAACCATCATCAAATTGAATCCAGGGCAAACATTGCGTAGGAACATGTGTTTGGTCACGAAATAGAACAAAAGAGAGACGGGGACAGTAGCAGCAAACCGACCAGGCAGAGGCTTAGAACAGATACAGTCATTTGATTATACGCATAGAAACTATAAGAATTGGTCAACCCACGAATGTTGTTATGCTGTGTGTGCGGCCTTTG
Organism: Hermodice carunculata; assembly: GCA_964020975.1. NCBI lineage: Eukaryota > Metazoa > Annelida > Polychaeta > Eunicida > Amphinomidae > Hermodice > Hermodice carunculata. Next base: position 66,231,883 of record OZ026625.1, read on the forward strand.
TAGGCTGAACAGGAACACCATGCAGCGTGTGCGACATTAGCCAGGCTTGTGTTTTTGGAGTATAATGGATGTATAAAGTCTGGTGTAATATAACTACAGGCTCAGAGGACACAACTTGTAACCCCGCAAGGTGATTGTTAAAACAGCCAACATATGTTATGGTCTTCGATTATCAAAATACATAGCTGTTTACCGATTGTGGGCAGTTTGCAACTTGATTTCCATGCAGATCCAGCCCAGCTCATATTCTGGCAGTGAATTTTGTCTTATGTGCCCTTCATGTGTATTGTACTTTTGAGTATAACCTTATTAAACCGCCTACTTTTGTACATTGTGTTTTACTGCCAAACTACATGCTACCAAATCCATGGGTGTTCCACCTGTACACCTATGGAAGGCAATCATTCGGTTCCTACTCCTTTTATTCATTTTAACTGGATTAAAAAACTATAAATACTATTTGCGTGTACGTGTGTAAATATATATATATATATATATATATATATATATATATATATATATATATATATATGCATATATTTATTTATTTATTTACATACATACATGCACACCCACGCACATACATACATATATATATATATATATATATATATATATATATATATATATATATATATATATATATATATATATATATATATATATATATATATATATATATATATATATATATATATATATATATATAATTCAGTAGTAGTTCTAGAGTTGCATTAGTCTAATATATTAGAGTACATATGTCCCCCGGTGAAGGAATCGCAGTCAAAAGATGTCTCTGGTCAATGATCTGGGTTTTACAAAAAGAGGAAGCACTCTAATTGGTACACCGGTGCAGGAATAGTGAATCATAATGCATAACGGAAATTACTCACTGGCACAGGTGTTACCTGTATAAGTGCTTATTTCTTTAGTATTTGTTTGACATTATCATTGCAGGGAGATGGCCATGAATGATGAATACATGGACGAGATCATGAGACGGGAATTAATCTTTTAAAAGACCCAATACAAATTATGTTGGGATTAAATAAAAATAAATGAATATGAACAATCGTCCAATTTCTATATGGTGCAATCAGAATGAAATGATGAATGAAACAACCTGGGACTAAGTGTGTCCAAAACCATGTATCGACTGAGCCTCACAAATATTTTTTTTTGTTGTATTGTATCTTGGCAGAATGCCGTATTATTTGTTGAGGTACGTTACAGTCAATAAAGTACTTTTCATTTAATTTCAAATACTATTTTTTCTTCGCCTCAGAGTCCTCCGCTTCTTGAAAAAATTGGCAGCTACCTGATTGCAATTTACACCAGCCATGCTTTGTCACGTGACCATCTGTATTCAGTTTTTTCATGATAAATAGTGGCAGCAATATTAACACTTTCAGTGCCAAATTTGGACTGAGTCAACAGCTTTTCTCTGGAACTATAGGCATGCTGGTCCTTGAATGAAAGTTCTTGTTACGAAGAAAACGGATCTGGAATCCTAATGATAACTCAAACTAGTTTAACTTAAAAAGTTCGACTTAAAACGTGATCGGCACTGAAAGAGTTAAAGAAGCATGGAACATCGTTGCGAAAAAATAGATGCAGTACCACAGAAGCACCGAACACCTTCGCGAAATAATGAACGCAGTATTTCAGAGCACCGAACACCTTTGCTAAATAATGAACGCAGTATTTCAGAGGCACCGAACACCTTTGCTAAATAATGAACGCAGTATTTCAGAAGCATTGACACCTTTGCTAAATAATGAATGCAGTATTTCAGAGGCACCGAACACCTTTACAAATAATGAACGCAGTATTTCAGAGGCACCGAACATCTTTGCTAAATAGTGAACGGAGTATTTCAGAGGCACCGAACACCTTTACAAATAATGAACGCAGTATTTCAGAAGAGCCGAACACCTTTGCTAAATAATGAACGCAGTATTTCAGAAGCATTGAACACCGAGGAGAAATACGTACTGAACACCGTCGCTGAATAATAGAAACACTATCACAGAGGCACTCAACACCGTAGGCAAGTTCAGTATACCAGGGATGCCAACTGTCCCTCATCATGACGAACAATCCCTGAAATTAGCTGAAAAATTTTACCAATTACTCATCTCCCATCAAAATTGAGTATTTGCTGCTTCATATTCTTTGTTAATTATTCTGTGTCCTTGACGGTCTTGACTACTTGTACCTGTAGTGACACTTTGAGTAGCATCTCTGCAGTACAGTTGCAGGACCTATTTTCAATCGACACAAAACTGAAGGAATATTGATGGGAACAAAGTCGCAATCACCCCCCCCCCCAAAAAAAAAAAAAATGAAGCATACAAAGCCCCAGGTATATATTCAGGAAAAGCTACGATAAAGTATCAACAAAGCAAGATTTGGAGTTTGGTGCTTTGAAAACAACTATTCCCCCACTGTAAGAAAAAGCATTTAACTTTTTACAGCATGATAATTGTAATTCAAAACTTAGGTCTATCAAGTATTATCTGCAATGGTTGTGTTACACATGTAGGTTAATTTGTGATTAAAAGAGTGGACAAACAAATCTGTATTTTTTATGCGATAGTTAGGATATCAGATTCGTATTCCTCGTAAAAAGACCTTTCATTCAAGTACCAGCATACCTCTAGTTCCAGATAAAAGCTGTTGACTCAGTCCAAAATTTGACACTTAAAATGTTAAAAGGACTACTTCAAGCTCATTTCTCCTTTCAGACTTATTGAATGATGACAAAATGTTGAATGAACTTACGTTATATTTATCTGAAGTTAAAGGATAAAAGGAACTGGATATCATGTTAGATTATTCACTTTTGTTGAAAGCTGTTCCAAAGGATTGGACAATACAATAAACCAAGATGTATGTAAAGGAACTATGCTCCCATTTACCAGTTATTGCGGCTACTTTCTTCAAATGGATCCATAGACATATTTTTGCTATAGTTTTAACACAAGACATTTGCTTAAAATATGTTCACAGTTAAAATTGGAAAGCCCACTGGTACAAACGTATTGGTATAGAGTTCTTGAAAATACAGAAGTTACTTGGTTGAAGTGTGGAAATTAAGTACAAATATCTTTACGAAAAATAAATTGAAATGATTTCGTTTTAAATTACTTTACAGAATAATACTATGCGGTTATCTATCAGTTAAGTGGACACTGTCTGAGAACTGTTTTTGTTTCAATGAGTAAATGACTATGACCACTTCTTCGAAACCTGTTCTTGCATGAAAGATATAAAACTGAAGCTTGAAAATGTTTTTATTCAATTTGGTGTGGGAAATTGAAGGTTAAGTCTAAAAGGTATTATTTTAAGTAATAAAAGCGACAGCAAGTATTATTTATGGGTTAATTTTACCTTGTAAGAAGTAGCATTTACGATACACAGAGATGGTGTATGAGTAAAGAAAACAAATGAACTACTGGGCTTTATTTACGTATGAACTTTATTAGAGATATCATACTGCAGTGATACTTAAAAGAAAACAGGGCGAAACATGTCATAACAAATTGCAAGTGAACGTGGCTGAGAAACTATAACTTTAAGGGAATGGAAGAAATGTGTAAAAAACAACGATACTCTTTTATTATCATATGATTTTGACCATTTCTGTGTTTAACATTTGCATGAAAAGAAAAACATATCTATCTATCTGTCTGTCTGTCTGTACAATATGTTTATGATGAAGCGATGAATCAGAGAGAGAGAGAGAGAGAGAGAGAGAGAGAGAGAGAGAGACATAGGAAGAACACGGAACCACTTTTTGCCTGCATGACCGCCAATTGTTGGTCAATATATTACCCTTCAAAGAGGCACTCTCATACTCCTCAGGTGAGAAATGTGGTTATGCTAATCCTGACGTTTTAAACTAGAAAAATAAACACACGAAAAGAAAAAAAATTGCAAGCTTTCTTGAAAGCAGAGTGACAGTACATATTGGAGGTGAAGGTGAAATATGAGATGAACACTAGCCTGCTGGCCCTGAGATCGGATTGCCAGTTCTCTACTCTTAAGTAGCTCAATCTTTGCTCGCCCCAGGTAGACCCTAATTACTGCACTCCCACGACAAGTCGAGTCCCCGCCCCTTTGAAGGCCACCTTGCCGTCAATGAAGAGACCACTAACAATTTGATTACTTTTACTGGGGACAGTGTGATGTCGTGAACAACGTGTACGGACCCATACCTGCGGCAGGACATTGTACCGTACCTGTGGCCGGTATACAGTGACTTAAAAAGAGAACTGGTGGTGCCTCTGTGATGTGTACCGCTGTTCAATAGAGCAAACCCTCAGCCATGTGCATCTGCGTTAAAAGCCCATTGGTTTGCCAGTGTGCTGTGGCCATCAGTTGGCGCAGTAGCTGTTATTGCGAAATGGGGCCATGGCACGGTACACACACACACTGCTCATCAATAGGTGCCAACGGCTCTAATTTCCACGCATTATTTAGTATATGATTGGAAATTTTTCATTTGTTACAGCCTTTCAAGCCAAGGCATTGGACAAGGAGCCGAGCGGTGCATCTGACTGTCGTATCCTCAACGTTTCAATAGAAACGGCTTGGTTCGTCCAGTTTATTTTGGTCTGTGACACTTTGAAGGTTCAACTCCCAGCGGAAGGTTAGCACGGATTAGTGATCTATCGATCAACGGGTTTGCTGGCCCCATCTGGCCGTTGTAGCCCGCATACAGCCCCGGTATACGACACGAGCCCCGCCGGTGGTTCTTATATTGGGTAAGATACCCATCTGACAGACGACAGAAGGCGAAATGCCCAGATCAAGACCGTGGATGATGCGGCGTGCCGCGTGAGCCAAATTTCTCGGATAACCGGAATAGCGTTAACATCCTCTAGGTCCAAGCACGGGGAACATGCCTCATTACAGTACAATACTGGTTACGTTTGTAGCCGTATGGCTACTGTTCCAAGAAGGGTCGCCCGGTACAGGTAAGTCTCCATCTACCTTTCATCTTTGAAACACGCGACATTCTGGCTATCTGTGTTACCAGGCTACATTCAAAGCACGTGTCAGCAGTCACAACTAAATATCTGCGTGTACAATGTGAAAGGACGTTTTGCATGCTGAAGGGGGGCTTTATATGGGCGAAATTCTCATATAATTGAACACTTCATCTCGTTATTGCCACAAGGTCCGTTCACAATCAGTGCATGCAGGTCTTGGGTGAATTTGTGTTACCGTGCACGATGACTGACAGCCGCCAGTAGAGTTTCATACCAGGAAATTGGAGGAGTGAGATGGAATTTTAATTTTGGACCTCGAGGAAGGTCAGCTCGATTGAATATATATATATAAATATGTATATATATATATATATATATATATATATATAACATAAAAATGACATATGTGACACTTTGATTGCTGACAAGTGGGTTAGAGCCTACAAATATTGATAACTTAGTTTTTCGTTTTGACCCCAGCTGCCTGTCAGGACTGTACCAGGTGGGCAGAGCATTGTAAACACGTGTACGTCCTCAACTCATTTACAAATACTTCTCAAACATCCAGTGTTTATTCAAGGGCACCATGCCACGCACAGGTCATGTGTCTGGTTCATACGCGGAGAACAGTTCATTTAGGCTACTAGGGGCAATTTTGAAGAGCATAATCTTTCTTTGGAATTCAAACAGTCTTTTCTTGGCCAGCCAACCGTTCAGGTACCAAGCATCTGCATGGGTAATGAAAAGGATACTAAATAGAAATTGCAAAGAGAGGAATCTTAACGACAATTGCAAAAGCCTCGTGGGCATTTAACAAAAGCCAGCATCTCCGCTGTGTGCAGCAGTATTTTGTGCCCGCTAATTGAGCGCCGGTTTGTCACTCACTTAAATGTGCATTGTTCCCAGCGACAAGGCCCTTTCAAATGAGCTCGCCTACCATGTAGGTCTATCGGAGCATTTTCTCGATTCACGGACTAACAGAGCAAACTGGCCAACAAAACAATGAATTACACATATCAATCCGGAAAAATGAATACAATACTGTAATTACGTGAGTACCATCGTTTGGCGAGTCATGGGGGCAGTGGGCAATATGTATTCTCCATTGATACTCCTACTCGTGTACTGTGTAGGACAAGGGAGTCACGTTATTCGCCTTATTGTCTACCTATAAAAAGACCCACGCATTCTATATATAACTGAATTTGTAACTAGCTTTTCGTCATCCTCGAGCATATGTTTTTATTGATAAAGAACTTTGAGATTTAATTAAATTCGCATACGAAAATATCATAAATCTCAACAAATTAAAATTTAAAGACAAGCCAAGTGGAATTAACCGTGGGTTAGCTTTATGATAATGTGGACCTTAAAGTGACCATAAATCATGTGACAAGAGATGGTTATTGCCAGGTAGTTTGCCTGATAAAGAGACGAATCTCCATGTTTCCTTCTCTCCGAGTGTTGCAGAGATAATGCGCAGCTTCCTCTGCTTTCGAGGCACCCTAGTAGCGGCTAATAATAATAATAACAATAATAATAATGATGATGATGATGATGATGATGATGATGATGATGATGATAATGATGATGATAATAATAAAAACCACTATATATCAAAGTCAGCTGAGCAGCCAAGAGTCGAAGGTCTGTTCACGGAAGCAACTTAAATTGGTATAAATAATTTGAGCTATAAATCTTTCGGTGGTAAGTGTTGACTGAGCAACAGCTTTCTTCGCGCTCTTTAATGCGCCCACAGCGCGACGAGGACGACTGTTGAAATCGGCCACTCATATGTTCTCTTGTGGTCTCTGCAAGGGTAGCCGGAATGGTAGACACACGTATGTGCATATAAGGTCGATTCACAAATAATGTGAACCTGGTATGGTTATGCTAATTTTGAGTATACCGATTTATGTCTAAATTGACAGCGAGAGAGTTAAGAGCAAGAAAAGACAAAAGTGTTGTCTCATATGCTCATCCTGCAGAAGTCACCTTGGTGTGTCTTTGCACGGCCTATTACACCTCTGCGGTCTTAGCAAAACGTTGCTTACGGTTGTAGCCCCTGCTACTGGCCCTGGCTAAGATTGCGTATTTCCACGACTCCCCATTCTAAATTGACTCTTGCACTTAAACAACATATTCCACACGGTGAATCACGGTGTACTGCACTGTAATTCCAAAATGTTCATGATGAGGAAAGTTAAAAAACCTAAACTGCTGAACTGGCCACCTTACACAGCTTTTTGGTATCTCCTGGAAAACTGACAAAGCTCCGTCTTTTCGCTACTCTACTTAGTCTGCCCTTTCGCTGCTTGGTCACTGTTTTAACGCTGAAAAAGTGACTTAATTTCTTATTGGTTTACCTCGGTTAACGTGGTAAGAACTGCAGGGCAGCACAAGACACACAATACAAATAGCCGAGGTGATGATGATCATCTTCCTGATTGGTTTGTTAGTCTTTGAGAAGGGTAGCAGTGGACCTTTATTGCCCTGACTAAATAAAATATTGTAGTCCTGGGACAGATCACAAAGAGCTTGATCTACATTGGAGGCAAAGAAATGAACAAGGTAAAGGTCACAGAGATGTTTCTATTTTGGGGTGTCTATAGGTTGGCTACCCGTGTTGATCCCTCTCTTGATTCTTCGTAAAGTAACCAGGAGCTGCATGCTGATGGTTAACCCTTTCCGGTTCAAAGTTCCCGGTTGCAAGGGGTCAGCCAAATCAACAACAGTTTCAAAGTGTACACAGAGTACTCTTTCCTATAACCCCCTCCCTCCTCCCAAAAGAATACTCTAAAAATACTGATTTTTGGCTAAATATTGAGCAACATTTTCAAAATTAGCTAAAAACATACATTAATCTTGACCCTCTCTCCCCCGCGCTCTCTATGTACCCATGTGGAAATGTTGATAAAAAGGACGGAACCCTAACGTATAGTCTGTTTCAATGTTTTTAAGCAATTTAAATGTTATTAGAAAACGCATTTTGCAAAGAACTGTAAATAAAACCTGTCATGATAGTACGCCCCCAGGTCAATGACTTCACTTGGCGCGGGTTAGGCGCATTGCTTGGTTCTTATTCTAGCCAAAAAAAAAAAAAAAAATAGAATATGGAAATGTCAATGTTTGCCTGTTGAACAGCCTAAACTTTCTTACAGAGAGCAGAAACCACATAACGATTGGTTTGTACAGCAGGCAAGGCCATCGTATGCCGTGCCACGCTGATTTATTCACGTCTGAATGTGTTGTTCCAGAGTCTGACATTTTTTTCTTTCCTTTTCTGTGGCGGCTGATGACGGAGTGATTGTTTCTGATGATCCACATTACTTGACATCATTTTAAAGTTTTTATTTTTCGTTTTATATATATATATATATATATATATATATATATATATATATATATATATATATATATATATATATATAACGTCTGTCAAGCAGAAATGTGAAAGGTTAAAAGTAAATTAGATACTAAAGGGGCTGGTTCGTTCAGCATGTAAGATGTTGCCAATAGATATAAACTAGGTCTTGGAACTTCATAAAAAGTGACCTTCGCTGTTCAAATCTGCAAAACAATATGTTGCCTCCTGAACAAACCAAGCTATTCGCCACTCTGTATAGACCAGAGAAAACAGGGAACTTGAACTGCTTGGGAGGCAAAAGGAGAAGCTCAGTAGCTAGCAACCATCAAAGGATTGGCAGCATATTATGAAATTGGTATTCAGTGACAATAATCTGCCAAGCTGCAAGGTTTACCAGCTTAAGGTAGACACGCTGAACATAATAGATTTTATTATTCAGAATATCACCAAGGCTTGGAAAAAATTAATGGCCATGCACAGATGCTTAGTACAGTAAATTAAGTAAATGAGGAAATAAGCCAGCCGGCACGAAGTCATGATCTGAAAAGCTTATTTGCAAACCCCACAGCAACTGAGCAGACGACATTTGACTGAACACTTTCTTAGCAGAGATGCGTCTGAAAGAAGAGGGCATGTCTCGACTGCGTAATTACAGATAATGTGCGGCCCCCATATAACAGCTCAGTGATATATGTAGCTTGTACGTAGTTCAGAGAAGTAGAGGTTTATGTTTAGAATGTCATCGGGATGAGATGGATTAAGGCAAAGACACGAGAACCTCTGGAATATATCCAAGCGGCAGAGCCACATAATTTTGTTCCTGCGAATTTGATTTGTAAGCAAGAGGTTCTGTTGTAACATTTCTTTCCACTTAGGCAAAAACTTATCAAGTTCACAGCAAAACTTTGACTTTTCTTTCCCTCCCTGCAGCAGTCTCATAGCTGGGCATCTCGGATTTTCTATCAAGCTCCCCCATATCCCATGTCTGACCTGGGGCGGCCAGCACAGGTTATAGGCTAAAGATGGTATACTTCACCGCCAGACCTGCGATTCCTCGGTATAGTTACCGAGACATTGCAGACGCAGAGTATGGAGCTGTGAGCATTGGTTGATACGTATGCTGGATGGTATGTAATGACTTAAACAGCAGGGAAGTAGGCGATATGTAAACTATACATGTTTCAATGTCACAATAATGAGGTTCAAAAGGTATAAAGGAATTGGCTCCGGAGAAATCTCATTCTACCTCTTGGCAGGTGTTCTTTGAAACTTCGACCTGTTTGCTTCATCAAGATGTACACCAGCCAATGTTTCTAGCTTCGTAAACGTTAGATAATGGGGCATCATTTACCACGATACTTTCTTTATGAAGAGCTATCATGTACAAGAGGAACATTTACATCAACAAATGCTGAAACTCTGCATAAACATGGAACACCTGTATATATTTTTGTCTGAATAAAACTTGCCAGACTCCATGCATTTCTTGTTCCACGTGCACCCAGGATCAACGCGGAGCTTAGTCTCCATCGAATGTAATTCATTTTTTTTGGGAGGGGGTGGGTGGGTGGTCATGGATCAATTCTGTATAGGAAGGACATGTCTCTATGAATCTCAAATACATTCTTATTATGTTTCCCATTATAGTTTTCTGTGCTGTTTGCTGAACCTGTACATTTGGAAATGCAATGCTCTATTTTGCTCTCTGTCAGGAATAGGCATAAAGCCCAAGCTATTTTCACAATCCTCTCAACATAAACTTAAGTTCTTATAATTTTTGCCATTCTTGGTACGTGTAGTTGTATTTAGATTCGTATTCACAGGATGCCGGCTATTTCATTGACTCGGAAATCAGATATAAAAGATCCGATAGCCTGTATAAGCTAAGAGCAGTGGCTGCCCAGAGGTGGTTTCCCCCATGGTTTTTCTGAGTAGGCCGTGATAAATGACGGGACTCTTGTTTGGATATTACGCGTTGAATGATCTCAATATTTCTTGCTCTGAACGCATTCATTGCGTCAGAAACAGACAATGCCGGTATATTTGGGCATTAGAAGCACTTTTATGCAAGAGAGTATATAATTGGTGGTGCCAAGCAGACCAAGATATAAATGCTGACGGGATTTTTTTGCCAGCAAACAATTGTGGGCATTGGTCTGTAAAAAAACCCAGTAAGATGAGACGTGTTCTGTCTTTGTGGCCATACCACTGATGGCGTGTCAACGGGCAACACTCAACGAAATGTACTCTAATTCAAAGGGTCTGATACAACTCGAGACATTGCAATGTACACAATTTAGTACGAGGCATGCATATTACTTTCCCGCCAAAACGGCATACCTGGTTGTCTTAGTAACGATAGTCTCGCCTGACGAGATACGGGTCGCTGCCTGTGCGGGGAAGCGGTATATTACTAATATATTGGAAATAAAGAAAACTTATTACAGGGAGATGGAAATTTATTCTTGTCACCAATTTAGAAAGCACTAATTGAATATGACTTTGGTATTTGTAAACTTATATTTCTCTACAAGACACTCATTTTTTGAGAAGTGGGTATCTAGCTCTGTCTATGACAGCGTTAACCCCGTGTTTCCCCCACGATTCAAAGGGAAGACCCCCCGAGCTTCGTGGCGGGAAATTGATATGCATGTCTCATTTTGATAAGTAAGGAGAGATCTCTTTGTTGACGTGTCGCTGTTCAGTGTTCTTGATATGCTTGACTTTTTTTATCTTTGTGTGATGAGTGAATCAGGCCGTAGCAGATTGCCACGTGATGGATAAATGTTCCTTCAAGTCGTAACTTAGCAACGTTAGAAATATCGCTTCTGGAGTTTGAGATCCTTTGATCAAGCTGGCATCGCCAAATGTTCTTTTTGTCAAAATTGACAGAAAATAAAGATTTTAACTTCTGGTTTATGATTTGAGGCAGCACATTAACATACAGTATAAGACAGTAAGAATAAGACCGGTATCACTTTCAAGTAATGGCCATGGATTTCGGCCTACAGGAATGACGCTTCCAAAACAAAAACAAAACAAAACAAAACAAAAAAACAAAAAAAACAAAAAACAAAAAAAACAAAAAAAACAAAAACAAAACAAACAAACAAAGAAAAAAAAAAAACAAAAACAAGAAACAAAAAACAAAAAACAAAAAACAAAAAACACCCCCCCCCAAAAAAAAATAAACTATGAAAATTATCTTGCATCCCTCCAGATACATGTTAATTTATTTTGATTTGTCAATACCTGTTAGGAAGAAACGTGGTGTGTTTACGGCGGATTGTACATCACAAACACTGTCTTTGGGTTTTATTTCTGTCTTCAGATCATATGGATTCCGTATATCCGCCACTCTCATGAATGATAAATGTTGTTCTATTAATTCAGTTTGACATGCATAGAACATTTGGAGTTAGGTGAGATGCATATGCAGGCAAAAGAAACAAAAAGGCCCGGCTTGGCGCAAACCACCAACACGTGATTGCCCCTGCGCAAGGTTTTAACCCTTACCGCCCACGTTGGTGGGAAAAGAATGTCGTCCGCTAATTTTTTCCCTTAAATTTAGAGTTTTCGCAAGATGTTTCAATAGAATTGGAAACAATCTGCCCCGGAATAACAATTTTATTGGGCGCTAATATAATATTAGAGATGCCGTGGACAGCTGATCACTCTTTTGATGTAAGGTGTTAAAGAGTTAACAACCAGTCTTCCTTGTTGAAGCGTATAGATAACCAACTTATAAACATTGGCAGGCTGTTAGGAACACTTAGTTTACACCTCAAATGACTGGCCAACAAACATCATTCTTGTACGTTTCTGGCCTTTGGGGGTGGATGGGAAGACTGCTTTTTGCTCGAAAAGCTTCTAAGCCTGCAGCCAGCAGATACGGAATTTTATGATAACTTGTCAGTTATTGTTTCGCTAGATTGCGAGAAAATGTATAGAGCTGGGATGATCTCAGTAAAGGGTGATTTACAGTTCAGTTGATACTCTGAGTACAGAGCCGGGACGCAAAAGTGAAATTGTGCAGGCGGCCCACTGGCGCTGTTGTAGCGAGCCAGGGGCTCCGTCCGTCGAGCCAGGCACATCAGCAAGGATGTTATGATGTTACGTACTTAAATGGTCGCTTTCTTACATGCTCCTTACGTGCAGCACCGTCATGTACTGGCAGATATATGCCATCAAAACAATAATTGAAGGAAAGAATTATTTTCCATCTCTGAAACAAGAATCAATCAACTAATAGAAACAAAACGAACAGTTTACCACTGTTATTTCTTCGCACCCAGACATTTTGTTTTTCCAAAAATTCTATTTTCTTTCTTTCTTTCTTTCTTTCTTTCTTTCTTTCTTTCTTTCTTTCTTTCTTTCTTTCTTTCTTTCTTTCTTTCTTTCTTTCTTTCTTTCTTTACGACCGGAGTTTTTCTTGAACCCTATAATTCCGAAAACCAACAAACTTGGTGACTGACCTACAAGTGAAATTATGCATATCATTTGGAATAGTCATGATATTTAAAATCATGCAAATAAGAGGCAGTTAAATTTTTATTTTAAAAGCTCCATATCTTTAAAACTATTGTGGATAGACACAAAAATTCAATGTGCATGTGTAGGTTTGTGACCCCTGCCAATATATTCGACAGTAAATAAAAGTTACATAATTTTAAATCCTGCTAATAAAGGGTATTCCCCATTCTAACTTCAATCAAGTTTGTGGCAAAGCTGCATCCAATAAACCATGAAACAAAGTTGTAGGATTAGAATTTATGCAAATCGATTGAATATGGAAAATTTGAATCTCGAACAGCTTCAACAGTATTATAGAGGTGCCATTCCAACTTAAATTTATGGGTTTGTGACATAGTCGCATCCAATGAACCATGATCCAAAATTGTATAATTATAATTTAGGCAAATAAAGTGAATTTACAAAACTTAAATCTTGAATAACTTCAAAACTATTTTAAATGGAGGTACCATTCCAACTTCAAATTGTATGTGACATAGCCACCTCCAATGAATCATTAACCAAGGTTGTACGCTTTTAATTTATGTTTATCAGGCAAATACACAGAATTAAAATCTTTAATAGCTTCAAAACTATTATAGATAGTGGTGTCATTCAAACTTCAGTTATTAAGTTTGTGTCATGGCCACATCCAATGAGCCAAGAACCAAAGTGGTAGCATTTTAATTTGTGCAAATTAGGCTAATACACAAAATTAAGATTATGGTGAACAATGGCAACGTGTAGCATTTCAAACTTTTCTCATTTTGAAGGCACCCAGACAGATTTGCTGTGAACCAAATCTTCTTTTCTAGTTCATTTTATATTTGCACTGCACTTTTTCAGAGGCGAGGCAAAAAGGAAAATAGACTATATAGAGGACGAATACCATCAGGTATCTTACAACCCTTCGTCTTTCTTCACGCTGATAAAAGATTTATTTTTCAAAGTACACACTGTTTTATTTCATGTGGAGTTTGGTTTATTTTTGTCTTATTCAAGTCTTAATTATGACATTATTGACTATGTTTTTGTAACTAAATTTGATTTAAAATTTTGAAAAATATTTTATGTATTTAGAATTTATGCATTCTACTTATGTTTATATCGTGCGTCACCGATAAATTGCCCACACAATATCTTGACCGTTTGCGGAGATATGAGACCAGGCCACAGATTCGGTAACAGTGACAATTAAAGAGAGATTTAAGTGATACTGAAGTGGAAATGGTTCTTACTGATTATTGGTACATATTGCACATAGTGCTTCTAAATAAATGACCAGCCGTGGCCAGTTTCCGGTCCATCATCTATGTTCTTGCTGACATTATTCATTAAGAGTCCATCATCTATGGTCTTGCTGGCATTATTCATTAAGAGTCTATCACTGGGTAAACCCCACACTAGTAGTCACGAATGTGAGATTTTTTGGGACATCTTTGGTGGTCAAACCGGAAGATAATTTGCATTTGTTTACAGAGTCGCGAAACATGTCTGGAGGACGGCACCGAGTCAGGCGCTGCCTTTTGATGTTGAACTTAACACAATAACTCAATCCATCCCTAACCTTGTTCGCCAGTCCTCTGTGGATAATGAGTTTTTGCCTCATACTGTACAGATTAAAGCATTGTCTGCTATTGACATTCAACACCCAAATGTTGGGTATTGACACACCACGATAACAGTTGGGTATTATCGGTTGACGTCACAATAGTGTGCAGAAGGCCAAACAAGGGTTTGCTTAAAACCTAGGAATGGTCGAATTAAAAATGTTTAACACCGGTACAGGTAACAACACTAACATATAAAACGATTTATAAGCTAGATTAATTTTCTTATTTATCGTTCGCCTTCCCGGCCCTAACAATTCACTTTTTTTTTTCGAAAGCTTTAGTCACACCCTGTGCAAATGTGTATTAAATTGAGGCTTCAAACTAAGCGGAATAGAAATATTGCAAAAGAAAGCTGTAAGGTCAATTATTTGTAAAAAGAGTTAACTCAATTCTAGTCAAACAAAAGTTTGAAACTTAATTCTAGCCAAATAAAAGTTTGAACTATGAAATCTCGGTGATTGTAAACAATACTGCATAAACATTTTAGATAAACTTCACATCCGTAGCTTACTACATAGGTTTGGTGACTATATAAAAAATGAACTTCTAAATAACTACCAAATTGCATGCTCAAGAATAAATTGCTACTTGTGTCGGAGAAAAAACAACTTAAATAACAAACAGTGGTTCTGGTATCCATTTATTTCATAGCAAGCACCAATAGGAAAGGTCAGAATTAGCTCTAAGGTGTGTATTCGCCTCAATACACAACTGAATACACAAACGTTTGGAGCACTAGAGTTGTGTATTCCCATTAGTTCGCATGTTAAAGCAACTTTAAATAAACTAGTCAGTTATGCAGCTGTGGTTATCTGATTTTTGTGAGGCATTGGTTATGCATTTAGATTTACTGTCTGAAATATGGTGTTTCTATGTGCAGTAGTTTTCAAGTTATTAAGTTGCAACTTACAATGTAAAGTAATGGGAATACACAACCCTAGCCCTCCCCTGACTGCAGTGACCTCTTTGAGGCAGTACGTGAACCTCCTGTTCTTGCCCTTGCAGATTTTTTAGAGTAAAACGGTCTTAAACAAAACTAGACTGGTAATTCTCACTACAATCGACACATGAGCTTTTTTTCCCTTTTTTGCAGCTGTGGTTATCTTATTTTTGTGAGGTATTCGGTTATGCATTTAGATTTACGGTCTGAAATATGGTGTTTCTATGTGCAGTAGTTTTCAAGTTATTAAGTTGCAACTTACAATGTAAAGTAATTGGAATACATAACCCTAGCCCTCCCCTGACTGCAGTGACCTCTTTGAGGCAGTACGTGAACCTTCTGTTCTTGCCCTTGCATAATTTTAGAGTAAAACGGTCTTAAACAAAATTAGACTGGTAGTTCTCACTGCAATCGACACATGAGCTTTTTTCCCTTTTTTCTTTCCTCTTCTTTTTTGTTTGTTTTTCCTTTCCTCAGATGCTCAGTCTTCAGTTTTATTTATATATATCACGATTTCTCAATCATATCTATATATTCTTAACTATTCCTTAGGGTGACTCATGTGTGAGCAACATCCTCTTGTCATAACGTGAGTCTCTCTGACCACTTACATGTTTATCAATGTTATCCACTTTGCAATTTGAACATTGGTTGAATAAAGACAATCTGAATCTGAATCTAAATCTTTGTTGGGGATGTACTCTGGGTTGGTCTCTACCAAGTTAATTCAAATGGTCACGTACCATTGACTTTTGTTTCTTTAATATTTTTTTTGTGAATGATCACTTTGGGGAAAATCTTTAAAAAAAATCTCTGAATCCGCTTGGCCGCTTCGAAATTACATGCGAACACCTCTGAGCACCAAAACTTTGTTGAACTGGTGGTGCTTCGATTTTTCCTATTTTATTCTGAACTTTTTTGTGTTTTTGTAATTTTCGCCATTTATTTGTGAACCATTAATCTTCAGTCATAGGAAGAATTTTGAAGCTTTCCAATCTTCCTGCCAAAGGACACAAGGAACATCAGTTGTTACAGCATCGTATCTGTTTCTGGTATCTGCAAAGTATATTGAAAGCATTATCACCAAGCGATTCCGTGTCTCCTTGCGATAGGAAGTTTTGTTGTTCAAAGTTAAAATAAACACACACACACACACACAAAAAAAAACCGCAAAAAAAAAAAAAAAAAAACCGCAAAAAAAACCCCGAAAAAAACCCCGCCCTCCCCCCAGACGAATGGAGTATTCTTATAGAATCAGAGAAGAGACCACGTTTGTCCTGTATAACAATGGTTATGAGCAAACAAAAGATGCTGTACAGTCCAGACAAGCAAAGCAATCTTGGCCGAACGGCCAGACCATATTGCAATGGCGGCAACATAAAGTTCAATTAACTTTTTTCTTGTTGTGTGTTTCAGAGGGAATTGCAATCACGATGGTGCACTCAGAGTTGCTTGTCGAGAAGATTCATTAGAAAAATTGCTACTTGTTGAATACGAGCTGCACAAATCGCGAAAACTATATTTTTATCTTTTATCAAAAACTTTAGACTCCAGTTCAAAAACAATAGCCGAGATAGAGTTTCGAACTTCAGGCCAATATATATATATACAGTGAAACCTCATTACAACGATACTCAGATATCCGACTTATTCAATATAATTACACAAATTTTCATGGGAAAAAGTTTATTTTCTCTGTTATTCAGTTCACTTTATCTGACATATTCAGTTACCAAGACTTTGGTCAGGTGGGAGGGGCGACCGTTACTTGGGGCAGTACACGAAGAAACAGGTCCTTTCGGCGGAGATGTTTCATCACCAGCAACTCCAGGCCTGCATCATGATAGCAGCACCATGTCGTACAATCAACTGAAGACCGGTGTCTGCCAAACCGAGGTCATTACGCCAAACCGAGGTTATTACGCCAAACCGAGGTCATTACGCCTTGTCATCCACATCCCTCTTGATAATGCACACAAGGCTTCACGGATACAGTGATCTCGGGAACATGCTGATGGGACCAGAGATCAGTGGAGGATTGCGATGTGGTCGGACGAGTCACGATTTTGTCTCAATTTTATGATGGGAGGATACGGGCTAGACGTATCCCTCCAGAAAGATTTGTGGATGGATGCATGGAAGAACATGGCTGCCATGGAGGAGGCAGCGTCATGATATGGGCGCCAATAATGGCGACAAGAAGAACAGAACTCGTCAGGGTATTGAGCTCCAACAGGCCAGCGCAGTGTGAATTAATGAATCTTTATTGACTGCGCTGTTACATAAAATACAGCGATATGTCAAATATACAACATGTACACATGTAGAGTATGAAAGAAAAAAAAAAAGAAAATCACATTAAAATATGCAAACAATCAAAAGAAAAATGTAACAAAAACAGTACAGACACGTACAGCACAGTACAGTACAATAAATACAAAAGATTTACATAAATAACTAATCACCTGAAATAAAAATAGAATGCAATCATCAAATTGGCACGGTGTTACATGATTACAGTGGTTTCTCTCTTAGGGCAATGGCTCTGTCCATGAAATTTTCAGAGAGGTATACGAGTTCTGTGTCATGCAGTACCATAGCAAATTTAAACATACTCTGATCATCATAAGCATCCGAATTACAAAATATTTCGCGTATACTCTTAAGCATGCTTTCTCTTGTATTTTGAAATTTGGTGCATGTCATAACAAAATGAAATTCATTATCAAGTTCTTGGCAAGTGTCACAAACTCTCTGGCTAACAGGAACTTTGGTAGGACGCTGTCTTCCTGTTTCGATATGTAAATTATGTGCACTAATGCGTAATTTAGTTATGTAAATTAGTTTCCAAATTTTTTACAACATCTAAATAATGTTCAAATTTAAGTTCTGTCTTAAAAGATGGTTACGCTCTTTATTTAGATTCGTTAGATTTAGATTCGCTATTTTGATTCAACATTTCATTTTTCCGATAATTTCGAAATTTGTTTTCTGTTTTATTACGGAAAAAAATAGAAGGAATTCATAAAAAAAATCTTCTTGGTTATCCCAAAGTTCCTGCAGCCCGAGCAAATAAAACGTATCTTTTACAGAATTTAATCAGGTTGATTGACTTCTTGAGGTAAGTTAAATATTAATGAATTTTGCTTCATATTGACGATTCTAAACCAGTTTTTACAGACAGAAGATAATATTCTGAGTGACAAAGGGGTCTTTCCTAGTTCTCCGAATACTGCAATATTGCATGCTTTACTATGTACCCCGAGACAATATTTAAGAAACTTTGTATAGAATTTTTCGAGCTCAATTTTAAAATAACCAGAAATATTATCCAGAAATATTATCTTGTACAAGGATTTTCGACGGAATTACAGTATAAGCGCCCCATATATCGGACGCATATTGTAAAATTGGCTGTATAACTTTTTCGAATAGAGATAAGTATAGTTTTATATTCGTATCTCGTAGTAAAAATACCCTCATTATTCTTGCCAAAGCTGTGTTTGCTTTATCACATAACTTTATTGCACCATCAAAGGAACCAGTTAAAGACATTTGAATACCAAGATAAAGATAAGTCTTGACAACGTCTAGTTTAATACCATCAAAAAAGAAATTTTGGTTAATTAATTAATAGAAATTTGAATGAGTTCCTGCCAACAGTGGCCCAATGGTTCCAGCACGTCCTGGATTACTCTTCCAGCAAGATAATGCAAGGCCACCCACTGCACGAGTCAGCGTGCAGTTCATACAACAGTACTACGTCTAAATGCTGCCGTTGCCAATAGGATCTCCTCCGCTTGACCGTCGAGTCCGGGACGAGACTAACCTGCGGCCAGTTTGGACCAATTGGTACAGCGGCCCACAGACCATTGGAAACAAATTTTCCAGACCACGATAGCCAGGCTCACCAGCAGCATGCCAAAAGAGGGTAGATGCTTGCTTGAAGAAGCGTCGTGGTTATACTCGCTAAATTGATGCATGCAGCCTCCAAAAAAAGAGAAAAAGGGCTCTTTTTGGAACCACCACATCCTCCCAAAGAGATAATGAAGGAACTGGTACGATAACATCAAGCCCCCTCCCTCAAAAAAAAAAAAAAAAATCCTTACACACATATCCAATATGGACGAATGGGGTGGGGGCTACTTTTTAAGGGGGGGGGGGGGCGGGGGAGGAGTAGCGAAGGCATCCTTGTAAAACACAGAAGCCGTCCCAACAGGCTTTATCTCCATTTGTGCACATTCTTTTCAGCATTCATGGAATGCATTTTAAAAGTCATTTATTTTTTCCGACATTGTCTCGTGAGAAAATCGAAAATGGTTGTGCGGACCATCCCAAAATATACCTTTAGGCCAAATCGACATCTTTTACACTATAGAGTTATTGTGGTTGCTTTAGAATCTCCTCCCCCATCCCCCCTCCTCCCCCCCAAAAAAAAAAAGCAGACCGAGGCTTTTTGCGTTCGCGATAATGAACTGATGAACTTTGGTTGCCTGAGGACAATCAGTTGAGTCTTCATGCGGTAGACCGTCCGATTTTATCATGCTAAAAAAATTTCAAAAGCGAGAAAGGATGACATTGTATGGTGTGACCTGTCGCCGTTCATATCTAATTCAATCCAATTGTGCAGTGCAGAGAAGTCAGCGATACAGGTCAAAGGTCAGACGTGCACATGACGAGTGGGTTCTTCCAGCCACAAGAAGACCTTCATCTCATAAGTTGAAGTTGTTTACTATAAGGAGGAAAAAATAAAAATTAGCTCTTATGGTATCAACAGAATGAATCGAACTGGGTTCAATATCTGATATCACAAAACCTGACTCGCAGGTCACGGTATTAGGATTTAGTCCTTTTCTTCACAAAGCGATCGAACGGGATACGTGCAGTCAAATATCGTTTGTTTCGTCTTTTTGTTTGATGTTGAGACTTTAATCTTTAACTTGAAATGAAAGTTTGACAGGAAGTCCATCGTATGAAGGTGCGTTTACCTGGCGGCTTTGCTAAACTCGCTCTATTTTTCAAACAAATGATGATCTATTATCAGCATCCTTCCAATGCAGCATGTCACCTGCAAGTGTTACTGCAGCTGACTTCCCCGTGGTGTCCACCTGTGAAAGATGGAGACTCCCGGGGGATAAACCAAACCTGCTTCATTCATTGGTTGAAACGGTCACGTGACAAAGGAACCAGGTGCTGCCACCCTGTGGAATAGTTTATCTGACATGCCCTATTTTGGGGTCATATTGTTAGGTCAAAGGTCAAATCTATTATGGTCAGAGTCATTTTGACCTGTAAACCTTATGACAGGACATATGATTAATATACACCTTGCAGTTGGAAACTGGTGAAGTTAGAGAGACTCATTGTGAAAGCTCAAGCCGAAACCTAACAGGAAAGTTAAGCAGAGATCAATTTCCACGCGTTTGCATTTGTAAACAGGTTGAAATTATTCATCCATTGTTTGGATATGCGTTTATAAGCTTGACTAAAGAACTGATTAGCTTTCATGACCCACGAACAGAGGTGCGGACACGACTAATAAATTACGTTTATTTCTTTTTGGGGAACTATTTCTTGATCTCAAATGTGACAGTTTAAGATTCTAACTAAACAGACATTTTCAACCCGTTTCTCTCATACCTTAGTTCTATCTTGACATCTAGACATTATCACAAATTTGCCAAAAATGTTCAAGATTTGGTTTGCCAGATAAAATAAATTCACCTCCTGCTTAAATAAAGGAGAGAATTTATTTATATAGTTGTAAGGGCTTCACTAGATATGAAAAGAACTTCTTAGTTTGTAATTATCAAGAAGATTGTTCTGTTTTGCGTTCTTATGTTTCGTTCACGCGATTAGAACAACCATTAGATACAAAATTGAATCATGCAGAAGGTAAAGTAGTATTGCATTTCATAATTGCATTTTACAATTCAATCGTAAGTCAAGATCGTAACAGCCATCTAATTAAGTACTCGTGTTACTGTTACCCTGGTGACAGCCTCAAAGTTTTCTTTTTTTATCTTAAAGAGGGTCTTCCTATTGTTCATTTATTGAATAAGCATGTGTATGTGGTCAAATAAATAAGTCCTGACCTCTTGACACCCATGGGTGCTCCTGGATGTAACGATGACGCAATTTTGTCAGGTCTATGATGACTTCAATGAGTGCTGAAACAACTGTAATATCTCTACCTTACATCCTTACCACCAATATGGTCTATTAATTCAGTTCCCCTATTGGACTCGCACTTCGGGTGACAACTTGATTGTGGTACATCATCATAGTACAGTGAAGCTGATGCTCTCTCTATTGAATTGCTTATCATTGTTGCGTGATGGTTCAGTGATGCGGGTTACATAATTGAGTTACATCAGCCTGATCAGCCAAGAGGGCACGAACCTCTAAAATACTTTGCCTCCTGCTGCATTTGGACAATTATGATACAACCAACTTACGTTGATTACAGTTCCATCCAATTGTAGTGTTTATAGACATGTAACTGTACCCGGTTATCTTGGTTTAGTGGATACAGTTAGATCTCTTTAAGTCTTCGGAGAAAGTAAATTTAACTACAGGAGGAGTTGTATTTAAAAGGTGTAAAATTAAAATGCTCTTATCTGTGTTCCACATTTAAGACTCCTGGAATCTTTAAAATATCAAGTTCTATACTTTATACCCTTGAGTGCACGGAACCACAATATATGTACTATATTCTAATCCGTGCTAGCGGAATTGTTGTGGAAGTTTCCTATGTTTGGCACATGATCTTATTGTACGATCAGTGAAAACCGAGATCCCAATCTTGTGTGAATCAGGGAGCAAAATGGGCTGGAAACAAGTCTTTGACACCGGGGTCATACATTTCTCATGCAGCTGTCATGGGATATTTGTCATAACAATGGCGGACAAGACTAGGGGTAGTTTTGTGAAAGGCCGACGAAGTACTAGAGGAGAAGTAGTGATGGGTTACTGTATTTCCCTTGCAGGGGAGAGATATTAAGGTTACTAAACGTGTCAATCTGGCGGAAAATCTGCTCGCATGAAGAATTCCTCCCTGCCGCGCTAAGGTGTGAATTTGAAAAGATGGACAAATAATCTTGTGCATTCATACTTTAGGCCAGGATATAGAACACAGAAGGCGGCATAGTTGGAATTTAGCAATAGGTGACGCAGACAAAGCCCATATAAGCAAGAGCCACTGGGCCAAATAAATCACAAAACTCAGGACTCAATCAATTTTGCAAGTAAAATAATCATTGGCCAACTGAGACCAATGGAGGTCGGTGAGGAAGAAGTAAATCTCCCTGTGGGAATTTTCGACATGATGGGATCCAAATATTTTTGTAAGGATTGGAAGGGCACATTCCAGCAGCGGCATTGGCGACACCCCAGGGTAGCGATTCATGACCAGTTATACATGCAATTCAATTTGTTTCTCCATGGTGACATCAGCGCTAAATATGGTTGCAATGAAATTACCCATAATTGTCCACTGTCTGTACAGTTGGGACGGACACACATTACGTTAGATCATACCTCTTGGTATCTGGAAGAATTTTTTTATCATTGCCATTCAAGTCGTGTGCCTGGTCCTATTCTCAGGGCACTATTTGAGTGAAATAAACCTGACCAGACGATAGATCAATTTAACTTTAAATCACAAATATACCCAGGTGATTTAGCTTTGTATATCAGTGGAAAGCGTTACAATCTGTGTAGTATTGCCAAGGGAACAGCAAGTGGATCACATCTCTCTAAAATACCTATAATATAGTATATAACAGATACCTCGACTTGCCTGGTATATTTAATGAAGCTCCAGAAATGTACCAGTGAATGCTATTCTTGATTTTTTTTTAATTTGCAATTGGCAGAGAGAGGTAGATTTAGTGTTGATCCATGGAACTCTTATGTAGAAAAAAAAGTAGATCGGACTGCAGCACAAATACTGATCTGCGAACCAATTAACCATCCAGCCAAGCAGCAAGCCTGGCTGAGAAAAGACAATTGTGCTTCAGACTTCAAACAGTACAACATTAACAGAACAGTTTTACATACACCTTTAAATGCAAATTTTACACATGCATTATGATTAAAATTGAGGGGGTATTGCCAAATTATTATTGAAAAGCCCACAGAATTTTTCAGATCCATTTTGACTTGAAGAAAAAATATATCTTGTCACAGTATTGATTTTCATAGAGATACATCTTACCACACGCTCATAGATTATGTCTCAATTACAAAACAGGTGCTTCAGGGTATCTTGCAGTGTACACTCCTCGCACACAAGTGTGGTGTATGTCTTGCAGCTTTTAGAACGTTTTGACAATTTAATATCAACTGCTCAAGGCATCATGTTCATGTGCGTACCAGAATATTCTAGTTGCAGCACTTCGACTCATGAGCAAGTGACATGTCGCGTGAAAATGCTTTATAATTCTGATGTAGCAGTGAGTTTAATTTTTCATTGGTATCTTGTCTTTCTACGGGTAAGTGCAAAATGCAAAGGACTTGTCTTAAATTTGTCTTTTAGATAATACCGACTTTCAGGTCCGCCATTACATTTTATGGACAAATGAGGGAATTAAATAGGGGCGATAAAACTTTGAAACGAATGAATCCTGAATTACCTGCAAAGCAGACTCCATCTTCATCATTCTGAGTTTTGGTGGGGCCAGAAGTTTGCTTTGCAGGCAAGACTTGCAGTCAAGTGCTCAAACGGCAAATCGTGCAACATATGACCTTCTTTTGGATTGTGAATTGGTCTGTCGTTTTGCAGATACTTTTTAGTAGAAATTCCAACAAACTAGTGCACCTTTAAGACATATTTTTATGCGTATCTCCCTCCGTGCATACGAGCTCGAGCCCCTGGGCAGCCTGGCATTTACCAAGCGTAAATCCGCCCTCTTAACCTATGGATCCATTTCTACGCCCGAAAGAATTATTCAGTGGTACAAGGTAATCTTATAGAAAGCACGGCTATCACGAACGCACTGGGGACTTCATGTAGGTGTACAATTTTAACGGTAATATATTCACACTCTCTGTAATTTCCAGTGAGAGTTAATGTTGAGGCTCGCATAGTTGAAATATTGGCACAGCGTGTCTCTAGGAATCTCTGTTTCGCTTAGCATATGTTTTTGATATTATATACATAGACATGGTCCTAATTTTGCGAATTAACCTATATGTGACAGGTGTTTGATGTAGGAAATTGCCAATGGGCTTGCTACAGGATAGCAGATCATATGTGGGTTAATCTATAAAGAACATAGTCTCATGGGATAAAATGCCTAGTCAGCAAAGTTTACCTGCAGACTTGTGCCAATCAAGTTTTATTGGATCATTCAGCGTGACAGAGTCCATCAGCTTTTTGGCATTCGCGTCCCTGTCTTAAGTGTTACTAGATCTAATACCAGATCTGGAGAAAAATTACCACAGTCAATTTATGTCGCCAGTGTCTCTGGTTTCCTGAAGGTAACATTTAATATTACTGAGCTGGGCGCATTGAACCAAACTCTGTACCTAGTCACAGGGAACTCTCGCGTCCATTTGTCGAGGTTTCTGTATGTGTGAGCGGCGCTGGCCGCTATTTTATTTAGGACAAAAAGATTGTTGCTTGTCTCCGCACCGGTCTGAATCGATTGAGTAAGGAAGGCAGCACCAGGGTGAGAGTAAGAGGGTTAATCATGGACAAGGCCTCGTTAGGTTAGATGACTTCGCGTGTCAGCACTAAGTTACTCGGTGCTCCATTAGACAAGTCTTACCCAATCCATGCTGTAACACCGACACACACCTCGCTGTACCGGTGTGGCCAGCTGTACCGGTGTGGCTAGCAGCGTAGCATCTGTGCTCTATACTGTGGAATAATGCAATACAATCCTCTGATCAATAAACATTGATCCTGACTGTTTCAGTGCCGATCAGAACAAGGGTCGCGTTCATCTGACAAATAATAGTGACTCCAGATTCAAGTTCCTTGTCAAGAGACGTTTGATTCAAAAAGCGCCATGTCTGTAGTTACAAAGAAGCCACAAAAAAGTCCAAATCAATAGTCTCCTCGGCACTGCACTCAGAGCATGACGAGCTGTTGGCTTACTGCTCAACTTTGTTTGAGGGTTAATATCTTCTGGTAAACTGAATCGATGGCGGATGGCAGTTTTTAGTACATTTGTTCCGTCTTGTTTCTTAAAAGCTCCAATCAAAGAAATCATTTAAATCAGAAAACATTTTAACATACTGTACAGTGTATATGAAGAACAACGACACACCCACCCAGCGCGCACCCCTCCCCTCACCCCCCCCCACCAAAAAAAAAAACAACGAAAGAAAACTAACCCCCAAACAAACAAACAAAAAAAAAAAAAAACAAAAAAACAAAAAAAAAAAAAAAAAAAAAACAAACCAAAACATAAAACAAAAGAAAACAGAAACCCCCCCTCCAAAAAAAATCGAAAAATCCACTGTCCATGACAAATATGTAAACCAAGACGAGTTTCTTCATGTGCATTTGCGTTGTACTGATGTAAAATGATTCATACGGAGTTGGGGTGCAAAAGTTAGGACACATCGGAATGTCAAGCTGCCCCTGTGGTATTTGGAGAGAGGTTTTACAGTTCAGCTCGTGCGAGCATTCTTTATTAATATTCAGTCAACTACCAGAATAGTATTTCTAGGTTCTTTGGTAGTCCATATCTTGAATCAACTGGTCTCGGTACCCAATTAGTTAATATCTTATTTTTTTTGGAGGGTGATCACCATGGGCCAGCAGAAAAGAGAGGTCGTCTGGCTAAGCAGGCTCTGAATTTGACGAATTCAAGTTCATGATGTGCGTAGTGTCATTGATAGAAAAGGACAAATTTGAGGGATCTTATAATATGCTTGTGTACTACTTGGATATGGTGATGTTATACTTTGGTTTGTGAAAACAAATTAAAATAGACTGTGACATTGCTGTCGTTGATGGGTGGATGAACACATCTTTCTTTCTTTCTTTCTTTCTTTCTTTCTTTCTTTCTTTCTTTCTTTCTTTCTTTCTGGATTTATAACCACAGAAACGGAGTATGAAAGAATAAATGTGTGGACTTGTGTCATCTTTATGGGAGATATAACATTCTTTTTTTTTCTTTTTTGAACCATAGATAAGAGCCCTGTTCTTTGCAGGCACTTTAGTAATCAGAATCTGATCAATTCTTATATATATATATATATATATATATATATATATATATATATATATATATATATATATATATATATATATATATATATATATATATATATATTAGAGCATGACTGATCCTTGTTTTTTATGATACCGATATATCGGTATCGGCAGAGTTTACCGAGTGCGATAGCGAGAAACGTTCGGATTCGGCTTGGGGGGGGGGGGGCGCAAACACAGTTTGATATGTGTATGGGAAAATTTCTTATGTCACACACAGAAAATTATGCATGCCGGGCAGGTCAACACGATTTTGCCATGCGCAGAATATCTTTATCGCTGGGGCTTGCCATGGTTGTGAAGTTGTAAGGCGTATGTCGGAAAAGAAAGGACACATACGTTTTAGTCTATGTTGTTTCATTGTGCCCGTGCCACCACCCGTGAGAGCAGGAGGTCACGTGATGACCTGCCTCATCGTGTTGCTGTCGTGAAAATAAATCTCAGTGTGAGGACGTTGAACGTCGAATTCGAATGTCAGAAGCTTTTCCAAACCGATCCCGAACCGATCCTAAATCCTGTGAATCGGTAATATCGGATTCGGTGGTTCGGATTCGGTCAGGCTCTTTTATATATATATATATATATATATATATATATATATATATATATATATATATATATATATATATATATATATATATATATATATGTATATATATATGTATATATATGTGTGTGGGTGTGTGGGTGTGTGTGTGTGTGTGTGTGTGTGTGTGTGTGTGTGTGTGTGTGGGTGTGTGGGTGTGTAATACTATAGTTTTGGAACAGATACATTTGTTTAATATATCTATACATCTATACATTCCTCCTTTAATTATGTGTACATTGTATATGTGTGTTTGTATAATGTTGTACATGCCAATGTTCATACTCCGCCCTACAGCCCAAAAGGACTGACCCTGTCTGAAATGGGCACTTCCCAGCAGCGGGCATTTTTATATTTACTTTTGAAGAAACAATTTCTCTCCACTTCTGACTTGATCAGAATGTTAGCTAGTAATAAACACTTATCAAAACTCCAGGTCAGCCATTACATTACATTGCCTGTAAGCATATGGTGCCTATGTTTTTGTTATGCTAGTCAGCGGGATTATCATGTGTATGATCACATCTATTATTGATAAAACATATTGTTGCCATGTGAAATAGTCCTTCCTTAGGACAAAAGTGTAATCACAGCAACCTGGCTATTAAGACCACATAATAATGAGGTTCATAGTGCTGTGACTTTCTATGACCGTACACGGAGAGACTCTTTCCTGTGTGTGACCACTTTTGGCTTGTCCGAGCGATGATCTTTGAAAGAAGGGACTACTCTATTTATATACAGTGGAATCTACCGTATTCATATACTACTGTAGTTCTAGAAATTTTCGCTTGTGGTTAATTTCGCGCAAACTTGCTTTCCGTAAATTAGAAAATATTTGCATAGTTTAATTTCAAGCATCATGGCTTGTCTGTATATAAAACCTTCCATTATGTCAAGTAATTTTGGCGCATCTTATTTTTGCGCATCAAGTACTAGCGCAAAAAGTGTGAAATTAAGTCGATCGCGAAAATTTCTAGAACTACAGCATGACATCCCAGGGGTGGTGTCTACTGTATCAGGGCCCCTTAAGGTCACAAAAAGTGACCACACAGCACGTGGCTTTTCATGGCAGGCAAGTTTACAAAGAATATGATTCCTCTGTCCAACAAATGTGACCCCAACAAGCAGTGTGGCTGTTCACAGCGGTGAGCACATGCTGCAAGAGTACCAATGTATTTGTCAGGGTGCTTCATTTTATGACCATATTGCCAGAGTTGATAGATTTCAGAGAAAACAGGTGCATGCTTTACACAGGTAAAGTCTGCATGTCGCACATGACGTCACTATTTTGAGATCCAGCATTGCACGTATCACATAAAACTATCGTCTTCTCATTGCGCAAAAGATCCACAATCATCATTGAATATCTGTACATTCGTGCCATCCAATTATGTCGTGTCTATATGGAGGCGCTTGATCAATACTAGACGGCTCAGTTTACATATCGGCAGATGCCCATACATGTCTGTCAACTGTCAGGTACATCTAAGCATATTTGACATATCTATCTTCGTATATTTGAAATATATGCGGGGAATATGTTGCATACTCTGCAGTCCTTGCTTCTGCTTCATTATATTTCCATCTTCTAGTAAGGAATGCATCCAAAAGCCGTTTTATGGTTCATAGGTGCAGGCAGTGAGATTTGTATCGATAATGTAGTCTGCTAGCACATAGAGCTGGTACATAAAATTCCGACCATTAAGATCCCCGAAGGTAAACGGATAGAGAGTTATTGATTTATCAAACGCCTTCATTAAATCTCTATCTGTGATAATCTGTATCGCGGATGAAGATTATTTCTTGCTGAGAATGTCGTTATCACGGAAATAGTTATAATAAATTTCGAGTAGCACTCCCCCCCCCCCCCCCCCCCCGGAAAAAAATCACCAGAAGTGTGAGTGACTGATATCGCCTTCCGTCGTAGAATAAGGCAATGATCATATTGGTAACAGTTTTGATGCCAACATGTCCAATTTCTTAAGTGAATTGATCTTTAGGTCTATTTCCAAATTAACAGGATGCACCCTGGCTACAGTTTGGTCTCGTTTCCTCCATTGGCATAGATCTATATGGAATGAAATCTTGGTTAGCTGCAGCAAGTTCACTCAATATCAATACCAAAGTTGATGGAAGTACCGTTGCATTATATGACGTCATCTCTTTGAGATTGAGTCGTAGTGGAAGAATTGTTTAGTTGAATTAAAGCTCATCGGGAGATAGATGCAGGTCTGTCGTCACTTCGATATTCTGTAAGGATAGCAGAACTCTTTCATTGTTTAGGTGCCAATTTGATTAAGTGGCTACATACATACATACATACATACATACATACATACATACATGCACACACACATGTATATAAATATATATATATATATACATATATATATTATGTGTGTGTGTATATTGTGTACGTAAATGTGTGAGGTACCAGTCGTATATTACGTCAATAAAACGAACAGTTATTCTAAGTTTTTCTTGATATCACAGTTGACAGGATCCATTACAATGGTGCCTAACATACGTCATGTACCTTTGAGAAGCACTAAAGTTAAGACCAAGGCAGTGAGCCGCAGAGACCCCTTAGATAGACGTGGACGCGACAATGGGCGGCCATGCAAGTCAGCGCTTATCCAGGTTTTCATGGGAACATCAATCTGTGTGTGCTTTCTGCTGTCATGGGGCAACCTACTTGGTCAAATGTATCGTCTATCAATCAGTATTAAATACCTGCTGGCTTGCGTCCCATGATATGCAAAGTACACAAATAACAACGTATGAAGCGAGCATTGGCACATCAATAGTGTTGTATGTGAGCTCATTCCTTAAAAAGTACATTTTGGGAAACCCAGACGTTGCGACAAGAATTAATCTCACTGTACTTACGTACTCTATTTTTGCGCATTAATTTTTCAAATACATCTGACGTTAGACGTGACGGATATTACATAATGAAATCAATGCTGAAAATCCATCACTAACGTGTATAGGACTTCGAAATGGGGGGGGGGGGAGGGGGCAGAATTTAGGTTCATTAGATTTCCATGAATGTATTGTGTCCACATATTGCACAGTGCACTGCCCCAAATGAAATCATTGATATAATTATAAGCCAGTTTCATGACTTTTTAACCTCTAATTCGTTCCTGGTCAGAGTACGACAGAGTCCATACAGCTTACTGTGACGCAGGTTTGGCGCAATGCACCCAAACCACGCCAACAAAATGACCTAGGACGTGCAATGAACCCAAACCGCGCCTACAAATGATTTAGGACGTGCAATGCGCCCAACGCGTGCCAAGGAAAGCAATTGACCTGGGGGTGCCGTCATGAATGGTCTTAAATATATATCTCAGCAAAAATTGTTTCTAGTGACGAAAAATTTAAATAAAAGTGTAAAGGCAGACGGTAAATAACATCCGGGCGGTTTTTTTGTTTGTTTTTGTTTTTGTTTTGTTTGTTTTGTTTGTTTGTTTGTTTTTGTTTTTTTGTTTGTTTGTTTTTTTTTTTGTTTTGTTTGGTTTAAATTTGAGCAGGAGAGGATGAAAGTTTGACGTTTTTTTTTTGTTTTTGGTTTTGTTTTTTTTGTTTTTTTGTTTTTTTTTGTTTTGTTTGGTATAAATTTGAGGAGGAGAGGATTAAAGTTTGACGTTGCAGATCAAATGGAGGGACATCTTTCTATTTGCTGGGTTTGGCCATCACAGATAGCTTTGGTCGCTTTTGACGCACAATTAAAAAAAGGCTTTGTATGGAAAATTTCAGTCATTGTAAACATTTGAAGGAGCGCAATTGTTGGTTTGACGAATAGGCAGAGAGTTAATGTCTGAGGTCTGACTTTGGCGGTACCGCTTGATTGTAGGTCACTGTGCCGTTCTGCATGTCAGTAAGTTATTCTACAGTCGTTCAATTCCATTGATTATGTATATCTACTCTTTTTTTTTAAATGCAAACTCATGCACGTTAACCGTGCTACATGATGAATAATTTGCAACAGTCTGTATTGACATCAATTATAAAAGTCCAACGTGACTGCATACCAATAAAGGTATCCACAGTGTGTCTCATGCATTGATTGGGTGATTTATTCACTGCCTCCTATGTTTTCAATCAAATTTTTTACAAGAAATTGCTTCCAGGAAATTATTTAACTTAAAAAATGCAAATGGGATGAAGCTATTGCAGTTTATACTTAGTGAACTAATCACTAGAAAGAAAATAGACGACACTTCTATAATTGGAAGAATTCACGTTCAGAATTTAATGAGACTAATCCTGTATAACTTAACATTTTGCAAAATAAATTTTACAAAAGTAATGAAAAATATCGTCTTACAGCGCGTCATCGGATCATGCGCCTCATTGGAGAATGTGACAATAATTTTCCCGTGCTGTAAAGGGCCTAGCTTCTCCACTATGTCGCAAATTAATTTCAAGTGAGACAAGTACGAGTAATTGCCGCGGATTGTCAGTGTCTTCTGGACAACTGTCTTTAATTTTTGACAGTAAATCAGAGAGTGTAGATACAAACGACCCGCGTGGACGCCAAACTGCCCCCCCCCCTCCACACACACTTGCGGTGATGTACTTGCAGCAAGACCTTTTTCCGATGTTGAATGTGTTCGTGCTTAGAATGCAATTTGACTATCAATTGAAAATGTAACCCCCCTCCCCCATAATATGGAATTTCACAAATACTTTCTCTATGACACAAATGTTCTCATCATTCAAAATGTTGCTGCTAGGATCCGCTATTAAAAAGCCTTCGTCTCTCCGTTCAAGCATTATTCCATGATTCTTTTTGCTTCGAATGTTACAAACGACCTGTCAATGCCTGTTTTTTAATCGCTTTGTGAAATAAAATACGTTTAAAGTAACCCTAAAATTGTATATCTTCCTTCCTTATGAAGTTTTTATATCTGTCCATTCTATTTTTGTACTATATTAATGCATGCAAGTTACATCTGTTTTTCCAATAAAACGGGAGTGTTTTGGGTACGTGCTCGATGTCTGTGGCACCTCATCGTTCTTTATTATGGCTCCCACTGGTTGCTTTACAAATACTTCTCTTGCAGTTACATTTTTAAGTGCATAGATCTGTAGTTTACCCGCTGCTATAGTTTTGAACTGTAAACAAGGCCTATTTTTGTTAAAGATCTGTTCTTCAGGTAGATACTCTTTTTCGATTAATTCGCAGATTGATATAATATCATAATCTCCAGGTAACGGAGGTTGTGTCAAAAAAGAAATCCTGTAAAAGATTGAGTTTTGACGGCATTTACTTCTTATACAAAAAATGTATAATAATGGTTTTGGCTCATTTGGATTTTGTTCACTGTGATTTGTTTTAGTGTTGGACCAAAACTCCGAGTGCCCTTCCACCGAGGAAGAGACAAAGGAAGAATTGACAAAATGTGTCAAATTGGGCGAAAAATTTTTACGGAAGTACCTCGAGCGTGTACGGGGCAGACGTTCCAGACATCACAACAAGTGCAAGTAAGTATTTTACGAAATGGTTAAAACATCGTCACTTTCTGTTTCCGAGTGACGTGACGTTATATATCCAGACATATGTACGAGTGTTTTTGAAATAGCTAATGTTATGTTCCAACAGGTGTAACATGCAAACTGGTGCAGTAATCGACTACCATCTGTTTACTCAAGGTCATACCTACACATTGGCACGCATGGCATTCAATTACCGTTTTGGTCATTGCAAATGTATAAAACATTACATATTTTTAGTTTCCGTTATTTTTCTTATGCCTGTGTATGCGGCTGATATATAAATTATATGCTTATTGGTATTCCTAGGTTTTTGTTGTAAACAAATTGTTGGTACACACGAAAGGTTGTGACTTGCTGTTTTGTAAAACGCCGCGGCATGTATTGGACGAGAGCCCAGAACACCGATGTCTGACATTTGGGAAGATACGTTGCAAATGTCAGTGCTTGGTAATAGGCAACATCAACAGAGCGCCGGCCACTGGCGGGTCAGTGATTTCTCTCTGTGATCATGGTGGCTATTGGCTCCCATGCCACTGTTCTTGTTAGTAGTACATGGCTCTATCATTGCTCACCAACTCCCTAAGTGCTACAAATTGCTTTTTTTTGGGGGGGGGGGCTGTCAGCGATAACTATAGACATTTTATTGCATTTTGATAACTCACTGCAAAAATGGCTAGTCAGCCTGGTCATGTGTACAATACTTACGTTTTTTGTGTAATTGATATTGTTGCTGTGTATTGATTGGTGCAAAGAGGACAAAAGCGATACGACTGCTGTTGTTTCTGCGGCTGTTCAGGTGTAGCTGGCCACTCTCGGAAGCTCGTCGCGATTTTTCTGCTCAGAGCCGTCTCACAACGATCAAAACTGTAATGATTTTCGTTTAATTTCGAACGGTGCATTGTATTGTTTATATAACGTTCATTATTGTATTGGATTTACACTTTTTTACTTTGCGATAGGGATTCCTATTCGTCGTTTCCCTTTTTCCCAATCGTTTCTCTTTTTTTCCAATAAATATATTTGAAACAAGCGGTGCACAGCAATGTTATCAGGAAAGGAGCAAGAAGTATTGGCGTAGACTTTTGTAAGTCTTGGAAGATGAAGTCTGGAAGAATCTTCTGTCGATCAATATTGATAGACGTATCAAGATATAAGTTGTCAAGTCAAAGAGATTCCTGTAGTAAATGATGTCCCCACAGAAGTAAAACAAAAACATTGTCTTGGTATATGCATATCGAATGAGGGCAAAGATAAATTGTTTGTTTTGCCCATGGAAATAATTGTTTCATGTAGTAGTAGTGAGAATCGTTATACCAATCATTTAAAATTATAATTGGACCGCTAACCTCGTTCCCTTTGTATTCCATGTGTTTTTAGTCACATGGACGTAAATTTGGATTCAGAATCACCCGCAGTAGATTCCTGAAAAAAAAAATGAAATAAGAATAACAATAAAAAAAAACCCCGCTGATATCAGTTGCCATGTTTGATGAGACCAATATCGTTAGCTGCCAGTAGCTTATGTACACTTATTTGGTTCAATTAAGCGAGAAGCTGTGATGTATCTGGGCGGCTTGAATTTTCATATTCACAGTTGACTTTAACTTCATGATGCTAAAAGTACCATGATTTTAAGGTGAAAAGGAATAAATCGTAAAAACATATTATACTGATAAAAATTTTCATTACATTCTAGAATATTAATATACAGTCTAGTATGTTTTAAAAAAGTGCCACTTTATGGTGCTAAAACAAACGTTTATAGCCGTAGCGCCGAGACGCTGAGTATGGTTCAGAGAGTGCCTTTCCGTATAGAGTTGTCCGTGTCTTGAGAGACCACTCCAATGAAAGAAAGACCTTTTCAAGACACTGTGTTTTCGTACTTCTAATGTTATTTATACCTACTA
This sequence comes from Hermodice carunculata, assembly GCA_964020975.1. Lineage (NCBI taxonomy): Eukaryota > Metazoa > Annelida > Polychaeta > Eunicida > Amphinomidae > Hermodice > Hermodice carunculata. The sequence continues at coordinate 66,266,546 of OZ026625.1, forward strand.
TAAGAGATTACGTGTCTCGAGAGACCATAATTTACTTATTCTGAGGGATGGTCAGTCAAGGCAGGTTTCACTGTAATCACTGTTCACACATGTGCACAGTGGTAATGGAGCAACCGAACGTCCAAGTTGTTGATGTGATTGACAGGCCACTTTAGTTATGACGTCACTACTTGAAAGTGTTAATGCTATCGTTCGTAATCAAGTTACGATGACAATACAGTCATTTGCACTCTTTTTGTCGTTTGTTCTGCCAAGTGATGGGGGCTAGTTGTAGTAATTGCTTTTCATCACAGAAAAAAAGAACGAAAGAAAAAACTATTTGACTGATTGGAAATAAATTTCCGTTTTCAAGCGAACATTCCTCTTTTTGTGAGTCTGGTAACTATAACCGGGAAAAACACATAGCATATGTCTGTAAGCATTGTAATCAAGGACGCTTTGACATTGATTTTACCATAGCTGTCTGTGTTCAAAGGACCAGTGCCCCTCCACGTGACCCACCAGGAGTTAACCCTCTGAACCATGAAATTTCCCATTTCATGTCCATTGATTGAGCGATAGAACCTTTTGTTTCTAACTTTGTACAACAGAGAAGATAAATTGATCGAAGAGCAGAAAATTTCATAACAACAGCTGGCAAGTGACGGGTGCATTCCAGCCCATACCCCAGCATCGTGCCAATATCTACCTCTGAAGGAAACCTCAAAGGGACTCGTAGCCACTGCAAGGAATACGTTTTTAAAAGATAATGACATGCACTTTCCATGGGTGTGCATATGGATAAACTGGGGATTGTACATCATTTTCCTGTATATGTTGACGATAGAGTAATGATTCACACGTAAGCAGGCAAAATCACATTGGCAGTCTATGTAGTAGTTTGTCGTGGGGACTACATATGATATTTCCTCTTTTTGACTAGGGTTTAAACTGTTAACGTGGCCCGAGCATGTGAGAAAGGAATATCGCTTCAGATCTTCTGTCGCTAAAGGTGTACACTTGTTTAAAACTATGGTTTCCCGTTACGATTCAATGTTATGTTGACTAAATATTGGGACTTTCGTGTCCTTTTATAGTGATAGACCTATAAACACACCCCACGGTAGACCATGCATGACATCATCGAGGTAACGACTGAGCCTGTTGTTGCGCATTTGTATTGTGGACTGTTGTGTTAAGAACATATACTTAGATGTTCCCGTAAGATAAATGTTGTGTGGACTTAAGATGGCACTGAGAGCAAATAATATTTCGTTTATTAGCATGGATTTAAGTTCTGTTATTCCGTTACATTCACGCTAAGCACAAAATAACTAGTCTAAACAGCTGTCGACTTAGTTTTATCATGAGAATGCATTGAATTTAACGCGATAGATGTAAGATTAGCGTGAGGCCCTTATAAGATTTTTACATGTCACATATCAGAGGGTATTTACTTTCGAATATCACATATCACTCCACCTTTTTGGTACATATCACATATCCCAGGCGCAAAAATATTATATAACATATCATATTGCCTTTAAAATATCAGTATATCATGAATAAAATTTTGCACAACACGTATAAAATGGCCACCTCTTTGCAGTTGATTAAAAGAAGAGAAGTGAAAGTGACCACTCCAGTGTACATCAACGCGACACTCCCCGTCTGTCTATTTGTCTGCCTGCCTGTCTGTCTGTCTGTCTGTCTGTCTGTCTCTGTCTCTCAGTCTCTCTCTCTTTCTCTGTCTGTCTGTCTGTCTCTGTCTCTGTGTCTGTCTGTCTGTCTGTCTGTCTGTCTGTTTGTCTCTCTCTCTCTCTTTCTCGGAGTTCCATTCTCTAAAAGGTTGGATAACCCAACATCTTTCCTCCATTGCTTGCTATCCGTGGCTGCCCTTAACCACACCAGTGTAGTCCATCCCTGTCCATGTTTGTACATGAGGCTAAATTCCTTGAAAGACCAAATTTCAAGACACGCAGACACTAATTGCATGGTACTTTATTTACACCGAATATAAGAGAACCCATCCTGAGATACCATGATTTAGGTCATCTCGAAGAATGGTCTTTGAAAGCATGTTTCACTGTTTTTAACGACACAGTGTTACAGAACCAACAAGTACAGGTATCAAAAGGGAGGAGTCTCTTTCTACGTTTCGACCCCCTGGTTCTTCCACAGTGGGCAGGAGGCCCGCTACCCTCATTTATTTACCCGCTGAATGTACCTCATTCACCTCATCTCACATGCATGGTATAGTGATCTAAGTGTGGTATTTTTACATAAATTTTATTTTACAAAGTAATATATATATATATTATATTTGAATGTTGATTATTATTCATTAGTATACACAGACTTCATATTTATTTTATTAGTACTATGTTTTCTGATATTATGCGTAAAAGGACACCACTGGAAACAAGTCACCAGTCTTTATGGGCTATCCTAGCACCTGTGATGCAAAGTGATCTATCTTTATTTATTGTATTTGTGTATCATGGTGTGTACCCTTTGCTCTTGGTACCAAATAAAATAAAAAAATCAATCAACTTGAGGTGCTACTATAATTGCGACGTCATGAGTGCCCGTACCAAAACCATCTGTGGTGATGTTAAAAAGTTCACAAAGGTGAATGTAGCCGAAGTCATTGTCCGTCTGTGCTATTATGTTAAAATGAAACAATATGAAGTATCTTTCTATCTGAAGTTGCTCCTCTTCCTGCTAGATGTTTAACTTTATTACTATACCCTGTATGTATTGACAGTTCAACCAGCATGAACAGGACAAAAATTGGTATTTTTAGTATCACATACAAGAATGTACAAATCCCTCAACGGAATGGCTCCAAATTACCTTCAAACCAAATTTATTAAGAAAAATACAGTTCACTCCCTCAATACCAGAAGTAGCCTGAATGGCGATCTCCATATCCCGCGACCACGCACTGAAAAATTCAAGCAATCCCTTCATTACAAAGGACCGCTTATTTGGAATAGCCTCACCAGATCCACTAGACAAGCCGATGACTTATCAGGCTTCAAAACGAAATACCTTTTCTAGACATGAGAACCAGTCACATGTTCATGTTTTAAGCCGTGTGTCTAGGTATCTGTATTTAAACATGTACTTTTATATCTGTTCTGTTTGTTTCTTTTATTGTATATATAATGTAACAACAAACATGGAAAGAAGCACATAAAGCAAAGTACGGGTTCAACAATATGTTATACAAGTTGATAACAAAAACAGTATTCTAGACACATTTGGTTAAAATTACTGATGAGGTTGGTGCATGTGACGAGGTGATGTATTTTTGCAGAACTGCCTTTTTGTGTTTCGATTCCGACAAATGCATATTGACCCGACTTATTTGTGTTACTGGATACGTTGGTAGATTGAAGTCAGAGAAGTAACTTGTTAAACCATTAGACAGTGTATATAGATAGAATAGAATTAGAGTCCATTAACCCAGGCAATCTTTCTTCTGTTCCGTATGCATACGGGAACAACACGTTAAGACAACACGGCAGAGGAGTAACGTCTGTTGGCAAACGTGGCGATGCATACGGCAGACTGTAGCAATAACAGCGCGCTTTCCAGCTTTCTTGACATGCATTGCATAAGGGTAACTCAAGATATATAGATTGGCTTAAGGTTTCATGGGCAGGCTCTTAAAGTCACAGTGAGCACATAGATTAGCTTGACATGGCCTTTTTGGAGGAATATCGACCGATGTCCATGCCATGTGTGTGATGGCACACATCACATGTACATCAAAGTACTGAAGCCTGTCTTGAAATTCTGTTGAGAAATTTTCTGCCATCCATTAATCGAATAGACGTTGAGGCCTCACTTGACAAATTGACTCTTTAAGAAGTTGCGTTCTGTGCGATCAAGGTTACAAGCATACTAGTTAAGGGAAGGCTGCATATTCTGCTTGACGCTGCCACTTTTGAAAAGGTCATCCCTATATCACATGTGCCAGTGTCATTGTCTTGCTGCTAATATTATTTTCACAAATTCGAGGGTACTGTGGGTGTCAGCGAGCGGTAATTTAAACTACCGTGTGCTTTACTTTCTCTGTAATCATAATGATACTCCTTTTTGATTAAAAGATTTGAGTAAAAGTTGTAAAAGAACTGTATTAAGTAAACATTCTCGTAGCCAGCAGTATCAGCCAGCGAACTCTCGGCGCTCTCTGGCCTTTCTGAGCGCCCGGAGTGCATTCAGCCGACAGCTTCATAAAATGACCGGGGAAAGAGTTCATTCAACTTCTCTAGTCTCCTAAGGCAATTTTGCTTAAAGTGTGTCTCGTTTCGTTTCAAGTGTGAGTTTAAAATTGTCATCTAGATATCTTGTCAGACTGAGATTTCTTATTGCATTTACAACTCTTTGTCGTAGGAATTGTTATCCTAATGTCCTATCAGCAATTCCAAAATGTACAATGCTTACGCGTGATAATGTATCATTTGCGGGAGGTAGATCTGGTCAAATGTGTTATCTGAGTGAAAAACTAATGAGCCTAAATATTGCGTGACATAATTTGTTTTGATGCTGAGACAGACTCTTGAAGTGATGTGCTGCGATGATATATCAGCCGCATTGCCGGTTATGAATGGACCAGAATATGCTACGATCTATTGAAAAAAAATCGTCGGAGCGCATAGAATATATTGGAATATTGTCAGACCTTATGTGTGGAACGCAACCATTTTGATTAAAGTGACGCTTCTGTTTACTGAAGTGACGCATATTTTGTCTACATTCTATGCTTATAAATTAAAAAATAGACATTTGGGAATTACTTTGCATTTGAATAATTGTATATTGAAATAGCAGCAATATTTAGGTCTCTATTAACAACAACTAGGAACGTTAACCTGTTTCTTCTGAGACTGACGAAAAACAAGTGAACTTTACATGACTACTTTACGTGATTTAACCTCAAAAACATGTTTCAGGGACAGATCTGAAGCCAAAATTGGAAATAAAATTAAAATTCATGGGAAGTTCTACCCTGATCCTTTAGTATTTCATTTTAAAACAAATTAGCCTTATGCAAATTTCTGTAGCTAAATTGAAGAAAAAGTAGTACTTGGCTCATTGACTAATGGTAACAGCAGTCCCTGGTGTAACTTCAGCGCTATGTTTTGCACTGTCGACGTGGCTTTCTTCCGCAAGCTTGTAGCGTCTCTGGGAAAGCTGTTGACCGTGGGCAACCCTATGGCTTTTGATTTAAGACTAAGGAAAGCTGTTGACCGTGGGCAACCCTATGGCTATTGATTTAAGACTAAGGAAAGCTGTTGACCGTGAGCAACCGTTTGGCTATTGATTTAAGACTAAGTATAAAAATACTTGGATAAAAGGTATGTATATTTATGATTATTTGAATGTGAACTACAATTAATGCAAATGGGTAGGACTTTTTCTGCAATAAGCTTTGGAGGTTTAGAGCGAGAATAGTCTGTTCTAAGGCATCAAGCGTCCAATTCCACGGCAATGAATGCTATACACTAAGTTATTGCAGGGGAAATGGTTAACAAAAGATACACGGGCAGAAGACACGCAGCTTAGATGTTCACCGGTGTTGTTTTAGATGATAGTGGTAACCTTCTTAGACCGCTGAGTCTTAGACAGGAGATTGAATCTCATGTACCATTTTAGAGAGGATACACATTCAAGTCGCTTTCAATTTAAAGGCAAAATACATAGATGGAAATGAACCGCGGGGTGGCAGCCGTAATTTAGCTTTGTATCCAGCAGCTTGAAAGTTGGCTCATCAACCACCATCAAAAGCCATTAAAATATTTCAGAGAGCATTCTTGACCACTTAGAAGTTTGTATTGAGACCTCTCATAGTAAGAGGCTGAATGCCACACCAAGGTCTGCAACCTCATGGTGCTTCCAAAAGATTTTCATAACATGTAGGTCTGATAGCACTCCAATGGGGAAAGTCCCTTCAAATGGACTGTAATTTGCAGTGCTCACAAAAGGCCATTTACAAAGCATTTGGACAATGCTGGCAACAATGGTGGTGTAAACTTTATAGTATATGTCCAGATTGTAGATGAAAAAGCATAAAAGGACATATTTGTATGTATAACATTTGACAATTAAAAAATGTCCCATTGGCCATGATAAAAGCCACGAATTGAAAGCAATACCCCTCTCTGCCCAGTCACTTCAGCTTAACTTCTTCCAACTCATCTTTGTCACCGTAGCCCGCCGTTCGTCACAATAAAGCACAAGCAATTGAAAGAAGCGGCCGTCCGTTGACATCTCCCTCTTGATCAGTGGTAGCTTTCTATCCACTTCTCATCCAAACTGTGTGGTCGAACAATTGTACTGGTGAGATGTATGTTTCTGCCTAGTATACCTTTGTGCATTCAATGGAGCAGAAGAGAGATAAAATGGATTAGATCTATTACTGAGAGTGTTCAGCGCCCACAACAAGTGTAGCGGAATGAGTGCCCTTGCGCTGACAAAGGCGTGCTGCCGGGCTCTGCGGGACATCCCTCAGAGCAGTCAGGCCATACCGTGCAACGAAGGCAACAGACTTGAGCTAACGCTAACTATATCATCCTAGGATTTTAGACGAGCCAGTTTTCATTTGGATGGCTCTTGCTGAAGGCGCCTAGGATTACTTTCAGAATCTGGCTTGTACAGAGGCAATGGAAGAGAGCATATGGATAACTGGCGCTGCTTGATATATTTCCCAACTTTACCAGTGCGCCGTAGTTACCCTGTGATCCAAGTAGAGCCTATACTTTCGTATGTGAAAAAGAAGTCAAAGGAGCCATATTTGGCAACTGACTATCGTAAAAGACAGAACAACGAAAGCATACGAATAAAATGCCACTCCCTCTCACCCTCCCCATATTTTTCAGATTCAAAGGAACGTTACATGGTGTTGATGTGGCAGCTCCTAACAACATAGTACAGGTTACAGAGAAGCCACTGCTGCACATATCACTTTGTATATCTATGGTCCCCTTTAAGGAAAAAACTCCATAAATTTGTTTTTTTCTTCAATTCAGGTATATTCGGAAGACAAATATCGCTCACACAAATCATGATAAACCCGTATATGTGAGGACACGGAATCAAAACAAAAAGTGAAAGAAGTAACAGAAATTACATATAGATGCAGAGGATGCTGACTAGGTAACAAACAAAAGGGTGCGAATAATTCCTCATTTGTACAATTACAAGTTAGAATTTCTACGGTAATGCAATTTGTAACTTGTATATAGGGAAAGGCAAGACTCGACGCAAATTTTCAGACTCGATGCAAAGTACTATAATTTATTGTCAGTTATAAATGTGTTTTTTTTTCTTACAGCCAAAATGCAGCATTAGATACTGAGTGCAAATACTGCGCCCTGGGAATTCCGAGACAATGTTGTTTTAGGTTCATTAATTGCCTAATAAGGGTCACTCTGAAAATTGGTTATTGGGGAGGGGGGGGGGGGGCTTCTCTTGATTCCTGTATGTTGACTTTGAATATTTTGGTTCTTCAATTTTCTTTCTTTTCCTGGATTTTCCTGCTTTTTAAAAATTCTGACATGTTTTTTTCTTTTCTGCTTTTCTGCTATTTGCCGATGTTTCGTGAATATTTCTGGATTTTCTCTGCTTTTGCTTTTCCGGCGATTTTGTTTTTGTTTCTTTATTGTTTTTTTGTCTTTTGTTCTCTGCGCTTTTTCAGGTTTTGCTTGGTTTCCACGATTATGGATTATTCTAGTTTTCCCAAATTATTGGGGTTTTGTGCTGTTTTAGGGGTGTACCCGACTTTCCTTGATATTTATGTTTTCCTGGATTTCCACGATGTTTGTGTTTTGCTGCGTTTCTCATGATTTTTGGAGCTTTCCTGGTTTTTCTGGTCACTGTTGTCCCGTCATTGCTTGGTGCTGTGTTGAGATGGGATGTTCCCAAAATATATATGTGAAATAGACCCCGGCCGCCAGTGCCCATTCCTTTGCACTTTACGTCTATCTCCTTGGTGTGTGACTAATTATCACCAATGCTTGCTACTGTTCTAACCGGTGTACCTTTCTTAACTGGGTTGTAGAAGACTTTGTTCACTCCAGTTAACGGGGCAAGTGAGCCAGTTCTATGTTTTTGTCATTGGAGGCAGTTTATGTTACCTAATTGATGCGACAAAAGTACTGTTGCCAACCAAGTGCAGCGGCGTACACCATTAATCAGTAGTTACTTTCTTACAATTTCATACATATTACACATTGCTGCTAGTGCATATTTACATTGTTATACAAAATTTAAGAATCCCCATGTTTCAATTACTTTCAAAAGGACTCTAACAGAATTCAAATAAAATGCTCTACAAAAGACTACTAAACCTAGTAAAGCAGCATTCAGATCAAACCTATAGGCTTAACAATTCAAATAAAATGTTCTACACAAGACTATTAAACCCCGTGAAGCAGAATAAGCTCAAACCTATAGGCTCAACAATTTCAAATAAAATGTTCTATACAAGACTACTGACCCGCTTAAAGCAGTATTAAACTCAAACCTATATGCGTAACAATTCAAATAAAATGTTCTTTACAAGACTACTAAACCCCATAAAGCAGTATTAAGCTCGAACCTATAGGCTCAACAATACCAGCCAAGGAAGGAAATTGTACTTAATGTGAAAAGCGGAGGATTCATTTTTTTAATGTACAAGCACAATTTACTCATTCCACCCTGATAGAAGACCGAGTCAACAGCTTTCCTGGGCGTGCTCTAGGCGCAATGCGCCCAGAGCGTGCCAGGGAAAGCTGTTGATCATCGGCATATAATTTGGAATGATCATCCATGCAAGTTTCATCCAAAAGTTTGGAAAAAATAATTCCCAAATTAGTAAAATACAATCAGCAGACGACATCCAGACATTGGCGGGAAAGACCGTCATTAGGGTGGAATGAGTTAAGAGATGGGTACAGATGATCGACAATAAGGCAAAACTATGCTACACACCTTGTCATTAATGTGGGTAAAATATTCCTGATTCATATACCAACATAGAATTACAAGTATATTTATGACATGCAAAACATCACTGAACAGGCTGCTACATTTACATCTAACCATCTGATTTTGAGCAGCTCTCTTTTCATTAATGTGAATGTTTAGACGTGCGATGATGCTACCATATTTTCTGCCTTCAAACAGCTGGTTTGTAAATGAACGTTTTCTCCGAAAATTTTTTTGGTGTATAACACTGGATGTTTGTATATGCATGATATGAACTGATTTTGGCCTATCAAAAATCACCCGGACAGGACAGAAAAATACTGTCCCAGACAGGAGAGAAAATAGTGACCACAAAATTGAGCCTTGTGTCACCCAAAAACTTACAACCAATCACCATGCTCACGCAGATAAGCATGTATAAAAATCATGATTGTGTGCAGCCAGAATAGTTGTGAAACGAAACGTGGGCCTGTCTCTTTCAAACTTGAAATAGTCCACATTTATGCAGGGAAGATGGGAACTGTACATCGAGAAGTACTGGCGCAACAATGACAGATGATTTTGTGATGCGACCCCAAATGAGCGAGATGTGAAGCCAAGTAAGGACTATTTTTTTGCAAAAACTGACAAAGCCCAAATCTGGCTAGTGTTGAACGGCATCCAGTTGCGCGTTTAACCCGCCATATTCGTCGTCACACGTGTTCACTGCCGTTCAGTATCAGTAAACGAGGAGTCGTACCCGTTAACATCCAGACATCATTTGTCTTAGTAGTCAGTCACATGGCTGAAGGTGTGAAAGACGGAACTCGGACCATTTCGCTGCTGTAATCTGTAGTATTAGAACATGATTGTTATTGGCGACATACCCAACGCCTTGTAAATTTGAGTGGAAAATTTGTAAATGGAGTGTTTTGTAGAGTTCCAACTTTCGGTCAGATTAGGTAGAAGTTCTTGTAACCACATACAAATATGCAAAATACTGCTCAAGTGCTGAGGGTACCTATCAATGAGTGCAGTCTGCTACTAAACTTGTATAATTAACTTATTTGTGCCATATGTAGGGATATCTTATGGGACGTTCATTCAAATGGCAAGGCGGCCCATGAAGACGGTGAATTGACTATCTATGTGTGGTCACCACCTACTAGGTAGAATAAAAGCTCTTGTAATCGATGTCAAGAATAACGCACGCCTTTTTCAGAGCGGTCCTGTATTTTGCAAATCCTAGTGGTACACAACAAGAGGTACAAAAGAGTGCACACGAAACCGGACAAAACACGTTGCAGAAAGTTTAAGGTAAAAACTCGTTATTCGATGTCGGACGGTATACAAAGTAACAGCTGATGAATATGATATAGATCTAAAATAAGTAACTACCCTTAAAATTCTTCCCGTAAAATGATGTTGTAGTGGCTGGCATGTGCGCATTTTACCGTCAGTGAAACAACTGAATAATTCTACGTGTTTTTTTTTTTTCAAAATAAAATAACATCGTTTTACAATGACTCAGCGTTCCTGGCACGATAGTTTGTAGGCTGAAATAGCTATAATATTGCTGAAGCACATGGAGGGGAGGGAGGGGTATACTCTGACTCCAAGGTTCAGTTTTCGCCAACTGCAGCATTATATTTATACCTCTTAGATAATTCGACCATTCGATTAATAGAGCAAGGGAACATATTAATAGTGAAGACTCTCCTTCTATGTCTCAATGCGTGACCTTCGATTATTTCTCAAAGGCACAAGGCCAGATGGATTGGTTTGGGAATATCGCTGTACTGTTTGCGATATGGCAATGGTATATATTAAAGAAGCTTGGAATTAAACTATATGCAACATACATATTGTAAAAATAAGACTCCCAATTTAGTACATAATTACACTGGTAGGAGCGTAAGCGCCTAAGTTTGTCTCTTTTACTATCAAGAAACTTCTCCTTTTGTGGTCGGTCATCTGTCATTTCTCCCTTACATTTGACACCTTTAACTCTTTCAGTGTAACATTTCGGACCAAGTCAACAGATTTCCACATCGTGCTTGAGCTCATTCCGCCCAAAGCGTACCGAGGAAAGCTATTGACCTTGACTCTTATATTCTATTTAACTGCAATAATGCTACTGCTTCAATGGAGGGTCGATGTAACTGCAATGATACTGTTACTTGAATGGAAGGTCTTTTTACAAGGAACATGAATCTAGCACCCTCATAATAATTCAGAGTAATTCGTTTTACTTAGTTCGTCTTTAGTCGCAGTTGGCATTGAGAGAGTTAAAGTGGACAATGCAGACAATTATGTAGATCGTCTTTAGTCGCAGTTGGCTCTGAGAGAGTTAAAGTGGACAATACAAAGAATTCCTTAGTTCGTTGTTAGTCACAGTTGGGACTGAGAGAGTTAAAGTGGACAATACAAAGAATTCCTTAGTTCGTCTTTAGTCGCAGTTGGCACTGAGTGAGTTAAAGTGGACAATACAAAGAATTCCTTAGTTCGTCTTTAGTCGCAGTTGGCACTGAGTGAGTTAAAGTGGACAATACAAAGAATTCCTTAGTTCGTCTTTAGTCGCAGTTGGCATTGAGAGAGTTAAAGTGGACAATAGAGAGAATTCCTTAGTTCGTCTTTGGTCGCATGTGGCATTGAGAGAGTTAAAGTGGACAATACAAAGAATGTGTGTCCTAAAATGGAGTAAACATTTTTTACATTATAAAGTTACAATGTCTTCCACATGGCTTACCAACTAGCTGTTTGTCTTGTTTATGCTGTATCCATATACATTTGATAATCACCTTTATTTGTACTTGTTGTTTATTGGTTGGTGTCTGGGTCTTTGAATAATACTTTGAAAGACGTATTTAGGATACATACATATAGACTTAATTTATAATTCGATTGTGCGAAAAAAAACAGGAGCCAAGGCTAATATGACCCAGTGGTGACATAGTGGAAAAAAGGAAGAGAGAGAAAGACAGAAAACAAAACAACAACACATGACATGGATGAGCAGGTATGTGTAAAAAATAAAATTACACTAAAAGATAGATGCATAAAATGTCATAGATTGTCCGATATTGATGGCACCTAGCACCATTCATGGGAAGACACAAGGAGAAATAATATTTTGCTATTTGCAGAGAGAAACTTTACACTTTTTTGCTGTCCATGATATGATTTCGCGTTTGTAGGTGATATGAATTTACAATTTTGAAAAATTTAGTTAGTCCTGGTGCTGGGGGTGGGGGTGGGGTGGGGGTTTGTTTGCATTTCTCTGACCAAGAATTACCTTATAGTTTCTTGTTATACACGCGAACACCTTAAAAAAAGTTTGGGTAATATTTCCGGATGAGGTCCAACTTCTCTGCAAAGCCCATCCTAGATTATTGGCTGTGCTTCCAAAAGCCAGAATGCCGATATTGAAGTTTTATGAATAAAATCATCATTATTTTTTTTCATACACCATCCAGTTAGGTTTGTTTTGATAGCAAGAGAATTCACATTTTGATTCCAGCACAAAACATTGCCATAGCGCTCACCACATAGCTAAAAATGGCACGATTGTGTTCGATTTTAGCCACAAATTGCTCTGAGTTTGAAAAGGGCTCTAAACTTTATGGATGACCACTCCCCCAATAATGCATACAGAGCAACATAATTTCATGACAAAATCTTCATTAAGTGTAAATTATTCATTTTTCATATTAGCAAATGCGGGCTTAGTTTGATTTTTATTGCGGTAACCGTAGTTGAAAGTCAGCCCTACCCCTAATTTGGCAATTTGAAGACAATTTTGGATGACTGTATTTCATCAAATAACTGTCACAAAAAGGTAATATGGTTTTTTTATATGCATTTTTGACATAAAAGAATGAGATGGCAATATTATTATGATTTTAATGTCCACCTGTATGGATCATTTTAAGATGGCGACCAAATGTAAACAAAAATTAAAAAAAAACTGCATGAAAAAGCGATATTCTACATAAGTCATGTACAATAGATACCCATTAAAAGCAAAACTATCACGTATGTGGCCAAAGTCACACTGATTTTATGCATTTAACATATTTCAGTGACACCGCCGTGTAAAGAAGTGTCATTTGTGTGGAATGCCTTCCCTCTCCAATGTGGAAAATCAAAATACCTCAAGTTTTAAATACCATTTTCATCAGAAAACCATGAAAACTCACTTTAAAGACGTCAGCTTCATTAGAAAATCGCGATGCCTGATTTCCCAGATTCAAAGTTGATTAGAGGAGTTATAATAAATATTGAGTATTCATGAATGATGATGCACCTTGGTTTATTCGTCTATGAAGTTTAGGGATTCTTGCTGGCATTGGTTGGAATTTTTTTTACACTGACAGAATTTGCAACATTTCACTCTAGCCATCCTACAGGTGCATGTGGACCTAGCACATTCCTCAAGTGGGCATAGACCGACCAATGAACTTCAATGTTTTTTCCAATATGTTGCACGGACTTGAAGTCCTTGCTCATGTGTAAATCAAACATGTTCTGCCTGTAATTGTACATCATTTTCCAATGCAAACGGTTCTCCAAAGCATGCAAGGTGGAGTATGTACTATGGAAAATATGCTTGATATGTGGCAGGAGGCCCTAGGTGGCCGGTGGTAAATTATTGACAAAACTACGTTTACTGAAGTGAAAGAGCTCTGCACACAGATCAGAGAAGGCTGAGATATCACTTCCCCATTTGACTATGGTACCTGCCTTAGAAAATGTTCAGCATTAGGAAGTGTGGGTTGAGAGAGGGTTGTTGACCTGCCAAACGACTTGAGGGATTAAACCTCTCTGGCTCTGCCTTCAAATCTGCCTTCTTTGTGCCACTTTACTAGTAATTTCTTACCCAGTTAGGCTGTGCAGAGCTAGTAGTACTGTGCAAAACTGGAGATCGAGGCGCCGAAACAGGATGTGACATGGCACATATCAAGTGGTGTCACCAACTCCAGCTCTTATCCAGAACTGTTCAAGACTGTGCTGCAGAAACATAGGGGTATGGTACAGGGGAGCAACAACCACATCAGTATCATTAGAAATGACAACACCTACTTTATGGTCTGCCTCACCAGAGTCTAAAATGTGAATTAGTAAGAAGAGAACAGCTCCCTTAAATGATGACTGAAGGTGAGGCATTGCATCCCCTCTTTTTCCATAAACAGTGAGACACTCCCATGTCACTTATAACTTGGCCAACTACAGTTTGGTAAGTTGAAAATTTACATGCACTGCTGTCAAAACGACCATGTATTAGTTTCTCTAGTAGCAGCTTGTTTTTATTTGAGGGCTAGAAAGTTTCAGTTTCTTTTGGCAATGGTGTTTCTGTGGTTTGAGGGTACTGTGTTCAATTGCTACAGTGTTGGTGTGCCTCATTCTCTCACTATCCTTCACATAGGGATCCTCAGAGTACATATTAAAGATATGCTCGCATCTCTCAAAATGATGGTAAACATCCAAAGAGGAACAAAAACATGGAGAAAATCATGGATTGTAGAGAGTCTAGTAACTTGAAGTTTATGAACCATTTACGTAACAATGATAACAAATGAGGAATTTTTCTGATGAGCATAACTATAGTTCCCAATTATAAGATTAGTCTCGAGCTCTCTCAGAAGCTAGCGCTTGTCTCTGCACGTCATCGTCCCATCTTCACTGAACAGGAGAGGGAAAGGTGAAACTTCAAATTTCAACAGATTTTCAGTAGTGAGGCACAATCATGGGCAATGTCGATCGTTTTCTGTGCAATGTTTATCTATTTGACAGCCTTCTTGATAGTTTTATTTGGCTTGATCCTTATAGTGGACACTGTTCTCAAATTGGTCCACTTAATGCTTTCAGCAAGCCTTGTAGTTTTCTGGACAAATCTGTCGAGTCAAAATGTCAAGTACAATTCTTTTCCTTTGGTAAAAGTATTCAACATGTCATTTCTGATTTCGTCTGACATAATTTCGTTTGTTACGGAATTTTGCATGGTACAGGAGGCTGTGACAGAGAGGTGATATCCTTTAGCCTTAGTAAAATCAATCACTGCCTGGATATGAGACTCCTTGAGGTTTGTGATGGCTCGGGGTGACTCATGATGGCTACAGGACTCATGGGTATTGTCAATCATGCCAACATACTCACGATGCAGATTTTTACTGATATCATTTTATGCTATATCATTAGGCCACAGACTGTTTTTGCTTGGCATGCCCAATGGTATCATTGCTACATTGAGATGACAATGTCTCGTGGTCTGCTCAAGCTTTCGGTCCCCACCTACAGCAATGAAGCGACCTGGCTTGTCTTTGATAGAAATGTTGCCACTTGGAAAGTGTTCAGCAACTGATGGTGCTGGTTCAGGCAGGTGTCTCATGTCTTCAAGGCAGACAGAGCACCATCCCAGGTAACTAGCGCAAACAAATGCAGCAAAAAGACATAGAGCATACTGCATCAAGCAAGAGGTGAAAAATACCATAAATTTATGTCGACCTGTATGGGATTCGAACCCGCTACCTTCGGCACACTCGCCTAGCCAAATGTAAAGTCGAAACGCTGACCTCTAGGCCATCGGGGCAGCCCCAAAAAAGGTTGACCGAGGACCCAGGGTGATGTTATAGCAGGTGTGGCTTGTACATTGACACAGTAGCGCACTTCCACTGACCGACAATTTATGAAATACACCTCTAATATAATTTCGAAGTCGGAGCAATGGCCCACAGCACTTCGAAACCAATACGATAAATTTATGTCGACCTGTATGGGATTCGAACCCACTGTAGCTGCCACATGCTATCATGGTCAGCTCTCAATAGATTATAAACCACATCTATCATTCTGAGGAACTGAATCCAAAATTAAGGTTCTCATTTTGAGCTTATGGAGCGTGAATGAAAGCATCAAGATCTGTAATTAACTTGTATGCTGTAGTTGCAAACTATGGCATGTGCTTCTGGCTTTCACTGATGTTCTGCTTTTCAACACTTGTCTTAAGGTTTTTCTGTAGCATTAGGAATAGTGAACACCAATCAGAAAGTGACCAGGAAATTATCCCCAGCACTGGTAACAACGCCTTACAGACTGGAAACAATCCTGACCTCAGCAAACAGTATATACACTCACACAGCACCCAGGAAATTCTCCCCTAGCACTGAAAACAAGAGACTACAATCAAACAGGGAGCAGGAAACACACTTTAGCACTTAAAAGAGTAGACTACAATAAATCTGGTCTAGATAAAGGTCCAACTCAGTG
This sequence comes from Hermodice carunculata, assembly GCA_964020975.1. Lineage (NCBI taxonomy): Eukaryota > Metazoa > Annelida > Polychaeta > Eunicida > Amphinomidae > Hermodice > Hermodice carunculata. The sequence goes on from OZ026625.1 coordinate 66,282,752, forward strand.
AACAGTACGTATGACTACTGTCTGACAGTGCCAAGTAACCTATCCCTAGCATTGGAAAGAATAGACTTAATCTGACAATGCCCAGGAAACTCTACTTGTAGCACTTGCCTGTGTCCAAAAATAACTACTAGTACTTGCCTAACAATGGTCTGGCCATGGCAAGGGGTCCCCAGCTACAAAAGCTGCAACATAGAATCTGTATTTGGGAGTTACACCATACTCGGTTCAAGCCAGCAGAGTTATCACATGGGGAAATTGAGGTTTCGGCTTAATTATGCTAATGAACCAACAAGATCAATGTACAGACTCTCAATTACGCAATGAATTGATCCCCCTTGAAAAACAAGTATCTAAAAACAGATACATGTATTAGCTCCTGGCATAATTTACTAATGGATATTCGAACAAACATCCTAAAATGGACTTTTTAGGGGTAGGGTTGACTTGGGATATATGTGGGCCACGTGACCACAGTACTGTGTATCCATATACAAATATGAAATATTCATTATTCAGAAAACCAAAAACAAAATATTTTTGGGTGGTCTTGGTCTCCTAAATCACAAAATCACTTGATTGCAAAGTTATCAAACTTATATCTAATAGCTTATTAAAGCAATATTTGGCTAAAAGCTGGTGAAATTTGGTCATTTGAAATTAGTTAGCAAACTTTATGGTGGCAACTTGTGTTTACAATATGTTGGTTATTCGCTTGCTATCAAATTTAATTTAAGTTGGTGATTTGTGGCCGTCTTATGACGATTTATTTCGCAAAACTTTAATATTGGCATTTTTGTTTTGGGGACAACAGCCAAATATTTTCAATGGGCTGTGCAGAAAATTTGGACCTTATCTGGAAATGTTACCCAAACCTTTTTGAACGTCTTGCCATGTAGGACAAGAAAATATAGGTAAATTTTTGATAAGAGAAATGAACACAAACAGCCCTCCCCCCGGCTCCTATACTAAACTGCCACCTGAGGTAAACGATGTATTTCCATGGATGGCATCTTTGCTTTGTCTAGAAGGTCCTCGTAAGAAGAGAAATGGTCTTTATGGACAATCTTAAGTGGTCTATACTGAAGTTTTTCCCGTTTGAGGTTGTTTACCGTCTCACAACTGTGCCACTCGACTGGTCAGTAGTTAAAATTCGATAGTATAAATGCTTTATATATGAGATGTTTGCTGGCTACATCCAGGGAAGATGCTAGACGTTGTAAGGCATTGATCTGCCTGCCGGCCATGACACATATAGCAGATGTATGATTGAAGAAAGCAAGGTCATTGAGAATAATAACACCCAGGAGCTGAACAGATTAGGAAGTTTCAATTTTCTCATCTTTCCCCTCGACCGAAATTTTCTCTGGGGAGGAAAATATTACCTGACATTTTGATGTATTGGCAGGCACAAGGTTTGGTCACACTAGACAAGCATGTCTGTACAGTTTAATTCAACCTTAGACATTACTTCTTGGAACGGATGGTGTTGTCATCTGCGTAATTGTACATTTGGTCTTTGTTAAATCCAAAGACATCATTCAAAAAGACATTAAATAATGCTGGTCCTAATGTGGACCCTTGTGGTACTCCTTGCGTGATCCTGTCCCACTCCCTAGTAACATCAGCCTCTTTTATGCAATGGTGTCCGCCACAAAGATGAGCCACGTTGCATCTTTCAAGGCCCCATACACATCAAGCTTAGCCGGCAGCAGGCAGTGTGGACGGCAATCAAAAGCTCGAGATAAGGACAACACCAAAATGTTGTTTATTTTGTTTCCTTAGCCTCGCACTAGTTCTTTGTGAAGTTTAAAGGGACTTGCTAACATAAATATTCATTTCTGAAGGCTGACACAGATGGATGTAGAATGTAGTTGAGAAAGACGTTCATTTGGCTGTGGATTACATTTTCGTATATCTTTGATAGGCTATTGAGTATGCTCACTGAACGTGATTTCTTACACATTAAGGGATCTTGTTTTTTGTATGTGGTGAAGACCTCAGCATATTTGGAGCTCTCAGGGAAGATGGATGTATTTATGCATGACTTTATTACTATGGCTGTTGGATGCGAGATCATACTGACTATATCTTGGTGAATCTTCATTCATATATTATCATAACCAGTAGCTTTCCGTGTGTCAAGTTTACAGATGATAGATTGAATCCCAGCATCGCTTGAAACAGTGGGCAGATTGAAGTAATTCATTTACTGAAATCTGTTTTACTGGAGTGGAGGATGGTCTTTGTGGTAGTTGAGGTACTGTTTCACAAATTCTGCAATGGAGATGGAGTTGGATTGTACTGGTAGGCGTAGATCTGAAGTACACCCATCTACAATATTCATGTAAAAGTCATTCATAATTTCTGATACATATGGTGGCTCCGTCAGAATACGGTTTCCGTTTTGTTTCATCATTGTACAATAAGAGCGAGCTCTTTTGTTGGTTAGGAACAGTGTTATTGTTTTCCAAAAAGATTCATTTTTGGCACCATTAGCATATTTCTTACCGATATAGGTACAAATATATTTTTTGTCATAGATCAGCAACTAGGTTACGTTGCTTGCAGTATTTTCACCGTTTTTAGGCGTCTTGTTCCATGGCTTTTGGGCGTCAAAGTATTTGTTTCGCAGCATAGATTTCTTGACCATTTCAAGTTTTAGAAACCTCTGTAGGTATGATGCTTCCTCTGACTTAACTTTTTCTTCTGCACATGAACATGATCTTTGTGCCCCATTAAGTAATGATCAAAGAGCCCGTTCCTGATCGCTAGGGTCATCAAAAGATTCAATAACTGAGAAAAGAATGTGTTCAACTTTATGAAGAAAATATTTTTTGTAGTTTTTTATAGACCTATACGTGATAAGCCAACTCACCTCTGAGGCAGTAAAGTAAGAAAAAACTCCATGGAAAACACCGTCGGGTTTGTATATAAGTTGCCCCAAAATAACTTAGAATTAAACCGTTCGATGGATTCATTGTATGGTCGACCGGATACAAAAAATGATGTGCGACTAATTTTGAAGTATACGGACAAGCCTTTGAGAACAGCTGGTGCCGATGTGCGAACAGAAATTGTCACCAGACACCACCAAGCTCAGGAAATCTCGGACATAACTTACATTTTTCAATAAAGAGCGCAAAATATTGTCAAAAGCAATAGATACAAACATACAATATATGCCACCCGGATGGCACCAATGCTATCAGGTGGGTGTGCCTTGTTTTATTCTGTTCAGTGAACTAAATATAATCAAGTATCATTGCATGCTGGTGTGACATTAAAGTAAAATGTTCTTTGGATCGTAAAAGGATCACTGCTGGATTCCTTCTCATGGCGTTGACGCACGGAGGTAGATTGTTGTAACAAAATGCTAAATTTCCACTTGTGAGGTTTCGTGCACATGGTATTATTTAGCGTCTTCAGGAAGACGCTTATCTGGGCATTTTATAGCCAACACGATAAGTTCACACGAGTACCTGAGTCAGACCTATTACCCTAACACAGACTTATGTACCGTGTAATCCTGACAACAGTCCAAAACGTGCCTGGTTCCCCATTTGCAATTCTCAGCCACATGACTGAGCATGGCAAGCCCCGGTACAACACCTCATCGGGAAATTTAAGAAATAATTCACGCCTTCATGTCTCAACGCTAGGATGGTGTGGTTTGATATTATGTCAAGATGTAAAATGTATTGAATATTCCCGGTGTGAGATGTGGGACCTATTCTCTGTAACAAAGATATGGGGGCAGCATGGCGCCGGATGGTATGGCTGCCGAAAGCCTTGCCTTTAAGCGCCGTGTATCTGTTATGAAGCTCTGGAAGAAGTCAGTCCTTGGCTATGAACAACTCTTCTAAAAAGTGTTCTTTTTTGGTCAATTAGGGTGTAGTTTTGTGTCGAATATATTCAATACCTTTTAATTTTTTCCGTGCCATATTTTGGACTTATCAACAGCTTTCTTCGGTGCGCTTTGGACGCATTACGCCCAAAACGCGTCGAGGAGAGCTGTTGACCTGAACTATTATATTCTTTCTAACGGCAAGCATCCTGGTACTGGAATGAAATGGTTTTTTACAAGGAGCACGGATCTGCCACCGGTATTGTAATTCAGAGCAGTTCATCTTAACTAGTTCCATTGTAGTCGTAGTTGCCACTGAAAGTCCTGAAGCAACCAATCATGTTGTATTATTATTTTTGGCCTGAATAGTATGTTAAATGTATCCTTAGTTGGCCCAGGTGTTGCAGTTCACATGCAAATGCTGCACATATTATTGCATTATTTTCTTTTGAAACAAATTAAAGTTGAAAACATAACAGCACAATTGGTGGATGGAAATTCAATTAAAATTTAAATTTTTCAATATTCAAATAAGTATGTGTAAACTTTGCTAGTTTACACCAAACTTTGAGTCTGTCAAAAGCAGCAGTAGGTGCTACTTGACGTGACCAACGAATTTGTTTTTTGCCTCCAAAATTAAGTTATTCATTTTGTCACGTGCACACACTGAAGTTTCATAATCAGGCAAAAAACGTCATTCCAACTCCAGTGTAAAGAAATTGGGAGTCAAAACTTGTCATTCGTGTCAGGCAGTTGGCTTTGTAGGGAGCTTTGGTATAGTTTCTGCAAACAAGCAAATTAAATGCAAACAATTTCAGTAGTAGACACATTGAAAGAGATGAACCTTTTCCTGGCAATAATGAGACTGAGTCCATGAATTTCATTGGCTCAGGTCGGTTGCATTGCACCCACCCGAAACTGCAGCAGACGACAACTTATTTCGGTGCCTTCTTTGGCGATTTGAGTTTGAAAAGGTCAATTTTATGGCAAATCTAAAGGTCCACATGACAAGTCAGATTCTTCTTTTTAGTGCAGAATTTCCCAAAAGGATAAACTGATCTGATTTGCAAATGTGATTTAGGAGTCTGGGCAAAGTAACAATGGCAAATTTAAGATTACCCTTAATGATTTTATTGTCATAAGGGATATATAACTTTGATTTTTTTTTTTTTTTGAAAACAGAAATTACGATCTGTTTGTCAACTGCATCGAGACACTAGAAGCCAGGTGCCCTACCGCCACGCTAAAACTGGACAACCATTGGATAAGGCTTAATGACACGATGCACTGCGCCTGCAACGGATCGAGAGGTGAGTATCGTTTCCCGACAAAACGCGTTGCAATGTCTGGACACGGAGCACGGACCTTTGGTCTGGCGTGCATATTTTCTTCTTTGTCCAAAGTTACGATCCAATATATAGAGAAACAGGTGACTCGATGGTATGCAGTGGCGGGAAGGGATAGTCATACTTCCTGCTTGCACTTAAGCGCCTTAAAAAGTAATGTAAAACTAGAGAAAACAGAACTTCACAAGTGATAAACACCATGATGTTTATGAGTTGGCGTTACAAGTTTGGTGACGACGGGAATGCCTGCTTTTCAAGCAAAAGACATAGCATAAATGGCAAATTTGACCAGAGTGAGTTTTCTTTATTTTCAATGTTTGTAATAACGTTGTTACGAAACTATGTTAGAAGCATTGATGCATCTTCCGTGGGCCAGGCCCTTAAAGCTAGTGGTCGAAAGCTATTGATCAGAGAAGCAGCTGGGTTTTGAGCAGGTTGAAGTGCCTTTGACCACAGCCGCTAAAACGTGTCGTTGGTTCAAAAGCTTCCTCGATGAAAAGCTTTTGACACAGACTTAACCCATTCCTTGTCAGGGTACGACTGAGTCCATAGTATTTATTGGCGCAGGTTGGTTGCATTGTGTCCATCCCGCGCTTAGGAAAGCCATTGACCTAGAGCGTGCCCTCATGAATGCTCTTACATGCAAATTTCTGCAAAAATGTTTTCCAGTAACGAAATTTTTAAGTGGAAAAAAAAAAAACGGTAAGGCAGTCGACAATTTACATCCGGGCGCTTTGACCGGAAAAGGGTAAAATTTACAAATATTGGGTTGGTTCAGGCCTGGGTTTTATTTTTGACAATTTATTGGGACACGACACCTCTGAACTTAGGATCATCTAACCAGCAATACTCTCAGACAGCGTGATGTCCTGGATACCAATTACAGAATACATACCTAGGGCTCATTAATTTGGCTTCTTAGCTTGTAATTCTTGGATTGATCGGTACAAAACAAGACCTTTAACTTGAAATCTAAGCCTCTATAATTTTCTCTGTGGCTTTCTAGAATTATACCAGCCATTTTCCTTACAAGCTGGGATTTAAGGAGGAGAAAATTCTGTTTCGGAGCTATTTTTGTGTATGAAATTTTGAATACGGCCAAACAAACGTTTATGCAACTTGTGGAGGACCTCCGGGAATACACAATAAGATTATGATTCAATGAACACTCAGCAATAAGTTACCAGATTGAAAAACTATTTATCGAGGTGGTCAAATAAAAGCAAATCTTTGTGTGATTAAGTAAGTAGTGCCTGATGAAGTAGAGGTAATTCTGCTCTGTGCTTTAATCAATTGATTTTCAGTTTGGTTTTTCTACTTAATTGCCAGAAGAAGCCAAACAAACGAATAGTCTGTTCACGAACTTTCCACTGGTCTGCACATTTTTGTCAGTATTTTCATCGTGTTGCGTTTTAATGCGAAGAAGTTTATTAAACTGTCTGAAGCACTATACTTGTATACCTACCTTTGATGTCTACTCTCTTTGACTCGTAACACTCGTCAACATTCACTCTTTCAGTGCCAAATTCTGGACTGGGTCAACAGCTTTTGTCGGCGCGCATTGGGCGCACTGCGCGCATTGAGCTCAATGCGCGCCGATAAAAGCTGTTGGCCTGGGATATTCTCTCTTGAACTGTAGGCATATTGGTACTTGAATGAAATATCTTTTACGTGGAATACGAATCAGGGATCCTAATGATAATTCAGACTGGTGTGACTTAAGTACATTGACTTTAGTCGTGATTGGAACTGAAAGAGTTAAACCGCATCAGTCAATGATGCAGTGCTGACTATGAACATACTAAGCGGATGAACGAGAAAAAAGATTTACTCAAACACATCTTGACAACCATAGACTCGGAATAATGTTTAGTTTCAACTTTAGTAGCTCACAGAGTACAATTGACTAAAATTTAAAGCTTGGCAATCGAATGTATTACAATTTCCATATGTTACAAGATTCTGGAGATGCTGTTTAAAGTCCATTTGCATGACTTATTTAACTCTTTCAGTGCCACATTTTGGACAATCAACCACCTTCCTGGGCGCGTGTGGGCACAAAGCGCCCACAGTGCGCCCACAGTGCGCCCAGGAGAGCTTTTGACCTGGACTCTTTAATCTTATGTAACTACAGGCAAGCTGGCACTTGAATTAAAGGTCTTTTTATTTTTACAAGGAGTATGAATCTACCACCCTTATAATTCTGAGCAGTTCTTTTGAAGTTGCTCGACTTTAGTCGCGGTTGGCACTGAAAGCTGAGACATCCACTGGAAACCTCGACATTCTTCTGTAGCCGGGTCCTGCTCTGCTGGTGTAGTTTTCAATTACTGATTTAATTAAAGAAGGTTCAATACAGTTTATGTTCCATTTGCGTGTCATCCAAAATGAAACACCATTCCTACTAATGTATCTTTAGCTCCGGCTGGCAACTCGTCAACCATTTTTACGGACTAATTCACAGCCAATGACGAGGTACGACATTGATCCCTAGAGATCACAGCGTTTTGTTGACGATAATAAGTCGCTACTAAGTGAAATATAAGCACTTCTATACAATGTCCACTATCTGTTTTGTCTACTTAGTAGCAATGCGAGTTGTCTGAGTGGATATCGCTCAGAGGGGTCAAACATTAAGGTAGGCTATGCCACTACTGAAGCCTCTAATACCTGCGTCCATCCACCGTCGACAGGAAGTGTATCCAAGACACCGCACTGTGCCTCCACAATCATATTACATTTTGTGTTAACCCAGACGTGTTATATCGATTTTCGATCGATCAGAACGAATTAAGCTAGCCAAACATTATTAGGAGGTAATCGATTTACACAGCTTAATTGAAATCCTGGTGGATCGACGGGTAGCTTATGGTTGGTGATGCCGTAAATCCCCATACAAACCGCACACGATGGTGCCATGGGTCTGCCTGAAGTCCTACTGATATACATGTAGTACCGCTAGCCTCACAAATCTGCGCGGGCTGTCGCCCATCTCTTCATATCACCACAGGCTAAAGTAACTTGTTATTTGCGAGGATGTGGCTTCCAATAGGGCGGAGGCTGCTGTGAGGGTAAGATTGATAGATGCTTTACATGGTTCACCAATAAATACATCTCACTAAATTGCTTCCGCCGATCCGTAAAAGATAGACCCATTTCTGGCTGAATCGTTATTTTTGTGGTTACTTCTTCCGGATGAAAAAGTTTTGTCCCTGGGTATTTCTTGGGATATTATATGTCATCTTATTAAACCACTGTTTCACCCAAGGCTCCCGGTGCTGCGGGTAAATGCGTGATGCTTACTCTTGGTGGAATACCCTCCCTAATTTTCCCAAACAGAATGAACTTTCTCAAACGCAACTTTGTTTGAAAACTACCGTGAAGTCCAAACCTGAACACCGAAACCTGATCATAACAGTTGCCGTGACATAGCACACTTTACATTGACAATGGACACTCCTACCAAAATGTGGTTTGTAACCTGCATACATTAACTGAAGAATTTTTATTAAGTCTTACGTGTTGGTAGTTCAGGAGAAATGAAATTACGGGGTAAACTGTTTTTGATACGGCATTCAATTTAAATAACGAAAAAGTTTGTCCCAAAGGAATCTTACTTTTTAACATGGCACCACATCCGATCCATAGGATATGTCCGAGAAATACATTTTTCTTGTACCAGTAGAACATTCATGTCTCAAACTACAGTATCAAACTATTACAAGTTGCAGTAAAACACTAATCGATATGCCTGTACATTGTTGCTTTGTGTCATATGAAATGCCGGGAAGCAATAGCTTGATCAGGCGCATGTCAATACACCTCCTCTTAACCGGAAGTGAAAAATCTCCTTTGAACCGGAAGTGAAAATTACCATGCATACTAAACAGAAAAGTGGAAGTTTCAAAACTGAACTCAGGTGTACATGTTTGCTATTAGTGGTAGAATCATGGATTTGAATGTATATGTTGATTATTATACAGAAGAGTCGGTAAAGGATACGTGAGCAGAATACGTGGTTCACAAATATAGCCACTGTTTGTTACATCGGACATAATGTACCTTGTTTTCTTGAAATTTGCCTTATGAAATCAAATATTATTTTAAACTGCTGGCCTTATAAATTTGATTGCCGATGGAAATGGTCACTGTTAACATTTTGGCAGTAAAATCAGTAAGTGATTATCAAGGGAAGTACAATTACACGCTTTGCTAAAGTTAGCGTTAACATATTGAATGCTTCTGGCTCAGCTTAAACCAGACAAGCAAATGGCTTCTTATTTTTATTGTAAATTTAGGCCTCTGTATGTGGCATGTCTTTTCAGCTCGATATTCACTGCAGTGTGATCTGAGGAAAAAAGAACTGGTATTTCGTACGACTGGAGTTGCAGCGATATGTTAATTGCATTTGGAAAGCTATTGATAACTTATGATACCTTCACACCAATTCACCCGATACTCTTGTCTAAGAGTGGTGTAACTTTATTGGCAAATGGCATCGCAAATTGGTTCACTAAAAGGCTTGATAAGATCGAAGAGTACAATAATATAAATGTAGTAACACCCGATTATTCAAAGAGGCGAGTTTGGTGTGTAGTTTTCCCGCGTACTTCGAGGCCTCGATCGCCGGAACATTTTCTTTGACAAACAGATCGAACCACCGGCCCCTCCGAATGTCGTCTCCTTTTGTGTTATTTCGTTGATGTTGTGTTTTTTTTATCAAACGTTTTCGATGAAAACATTAGATGAAGTACACTAAGTTCATGTGTCCATATGTAATGGCTTTTAATAGCAGGCGTGCCGAGGGTGCGCCACGTGAAACCACTCTTGCAGGTTTATACATTAGGGAGGAAGGGTTAACTCGGGCACTGTTCCCTTGTGTGATGTACGTTGTCCATATCCAGCTTGCTTGATCAATACATCTTCAATTAAATGTGAATGATTTATTCAGTGAAGCGACTCTTTTACATAATAAAATAATCATTTTTGATGAATGACATACAAATGGTCACATTGTTCCTTGCATAGATGCCTGGAAATATTGCTGTTTTTTTCATTGGCGACTGGCAACCCAGACAGTTTTGTCCCACTATCTTAATTGCAGTGTACATGTTTTTTTGTAGAATTGAGGCGGCAGTTGGGTTTGTGTAAACAAGCAAGGGTGTTATTTATCATGAAGGTTAACGTATCACCTGGATTAGCACATACGTAACCCACTTTTCGTTATAATGGGTCGCATTCACACCCCTATCCTACGGGAAACTGAACCTCCCAGTTTTTAAATGACCACAGGAATGGAACAACAATGGGAACTTTAATAAACACATAAAATTAAACTATATTATTCAAATACGGAGATACGAGAGTGTGAACAAGAAAAAGAACAAGAGGCCCTTGGACAACATGCTCTGCCCGCATCATGGCTATATTGCACTTGTTCATTTCAAGCTGTGAGTCCTCAGGTGGCTTCTGAACATATAAAGCTTAATGTAAAAATTGACTACCAGATGGCAATTCGCTCCACATGTAATCGTAGCTTATTTGTGCAACTCCTGTGATGAATTTGTTGTATGAGCCAAGACAACAATGAGTGAGTCCTTAACTTTATGTCATCAGTGAGGACACCCAGATTATATAATACAAGAGTCCCATAGGCCTGCCTGGTGCTGTATTGACATTGCCATTGAAGACCAAGCTACACCCTACAATTTCAAAATCACTTTTTCAACTTTACAGGCATGGTGACCTCACAAAAATAGGTCAAGGTCACTGATATTACATATGATTCTAGCTCTGAACATTGTCAATTATATCATATAGATTTGGCAAGTTTAATCCAATTCCTTGGATTAGACTTATATGGAATTGTATACCTTAAAACACATTTTGGCTCATAATTTCCGTCAAACTACAGGTGGCGCCAGTAGTATCTTTAGCAACTTAGACTTTGACCTACCCCACAATCCCACCAAATTTGGTGAAGATCTGCCCCAAATAAAAGATGCTAGAGTGTTCGCAAGATTTTCATATTTTGACCCTTATATTGCATGATATTGTAGGTGGCGCCACCAATATCGAAAAAACCTAGATTTTTATACCCCCTATAAGTCCTAAAAGTTATATTGGGCTAGCTTGAAAACTGTGGACAGTACGGCAGTTACAAGATTTTTACATTTTCATCTGTATATTTCATAATACTATGGATGGCGCCACCAACATTGATGTCGACAAATATTTTTATACACCTTATTACTCCTAAACATTACATGGGCCTTACTCAAGAATTGTGGGGTGCAGAGCATTGACGAGATGACTCCAATATTCAAACTGGCCATTTGACCTTGATCTTCAACTCGGATTAAAAAATTGCCATTGTTCAAAATATGCGTCCAACATCTAGCTTTCCATATATAGTCTGTTTGTTCAAATCGGATAAGAGCTTTTCGAGTTACTGAGGAAAAACCATAAAATTAGACAAGCGCCAAACTCCATAATGACCCCAAAAACAGGTCACCAAGTACAGTTTTATGTGTTATGTAATCATGTACAAATTTGATCTGCAGGCTCAATTCTTTTTGTGATTAATGACCAAGCTACAACCGGCCATTACAAAATCACCTTTTCAACTTTGCAGGCATGGTGACCTCACAAAAATATATATCAAGGTTACTGATATTATAAAACATTCTTCCTTTGACCATGGTCTACACACCATATAGGCAAGTTTAGTCAAATTACTTTTCCAAATATGGAATTTTACATCTTAAAACACATTTTGGTTCATAATTTCTGTCAAATTAAAGGTTGCACCATTAGTATCATTAGCAACTTTGACCTCCCCCCAATCCCACCAAATTTTGTGAAGATCCGCAAAAAATTAAAGATGCTAGAGTGTTCACATAATTTTCACTTTTTGATCCCTGTTTCACATAATAATGTAGGTGGCGCCACCAATATCGAACTCGGCCTAGATTTCCATACACCCTACAAGTCCTGAAACTGAAAGTTATATTGGACTAACTTGAAAACTGTGGACGTTATCGCGCTAACGAGCAAACGTTTACAGACAGACGGACGGACGGATAGACATGAGCGGTCGCATAAGCTCTGCGACCTTTGGTCAGCAGAGCTAAAGGGGGGGGGGGCAGATAACGCTAAAGAGAAAGAGTCATAAAACAAGATATTTCTTCTTTTGATTGTAGAATGCCAACAGGATCTACGGTGCTTTGAGAAACAGTACCGCGGCATTCTGTGCAGAAGATGTGACGCTCACTACAGATTCAGCCTGAAACAGAAGATCCACACGAAGTGTCTGTAAGTGGATGCTCGCCAACTTTTCTCTTTCTTTTAGCCATTGCGAAAAAAGTATCTACGTATAAATCAAAATAAGTGTCTGCCCATAAAAAAAACATACATTCAATTTTACAATAACTGCTTTGCTTTTTAGTATCGATGGGGACGCACAGTAGTCGTACCAGTCAAAAAAAAAAAAAAAAGTATTCGTCGGTGTTGTAAATCATTTTCACGTGCTGACGTATTTGCAATGCCATCATTTTCCACTTTCGCTGCCTATCCATCATATGTAAGGGATGCTCCTGAAATGGTGGCACGTCTTAAGGACCATTACTCCTCAAAGTAGTCGTATTGGGTCTTTGTCTGAATCAAATCAAAAGTAGATACGTCATAAATTTACACCACGTGTGTTAAATGGTGATTGACGTAATCGGTAGCTTGAAAGGGAAAGGCTTTTCCCAGGGAATTCTTCTATGGTGCAGGAGGGATGTTTATACATGAAAGTGATATTCCATGGTAATATGCACTGATGCAACATAGCTGGCAAACTATTAACCGCAAAGTGACTCTCCTCAACCACTCGGCAAATAACTATACCATTATATATAATAGATATAAAACATTAAATGTCCATTAGATTTTTTTCCACAAAAATGTATATCCGCATTATCTAATTTGTTGTTTTCCCGATCGTTTGTTTGCGCGTCCGTCTGCGATATTTTGGCTCATTTGTGTCGGGGAATTTTGGCATATAACCTCTACATTCCATTCTAAAAACTGCAATTTACATTAAAATATATTCTGACGAATATTGCCTTTTAACTTTTGAAGCACAAACAATGCTTGATAATAGTCAGGAAACCTATCCCACGTACTTGCTTGGCCCTGCCAGATTTTTTTTCTAATTACATAGTCCCAAATGCGAGGCTATGCATAAGCATAGCAAGAAGTTCAAATGAAATAAAGAAATAAGTAAAACTAATTAGTCTGGTGGGTAGATGGAGTTTTAAATGGTTCGTATCAATAGACAAGGGCAAGAATAGAAGGTTCTAGCCCTGCCTAAAAGAGGGCACTGCAGTTACTGGAGGGCTGGGGTTGTGTATTCTCATTACTTTACATTGTGATTTGTAACTTAATAACTTGAAAACAACTGCACATAGAGACACCAAATTTCGCACAGTAAATGTACATGCGTAACTAAATACCGCACAAAAATCACATAACCACAGCTACTAAAGTGACCAGTTTATTTAAGGTTACTTTAACATGCAAACTAATGGGAATAGACAGCTCTGGCCTTCCAAAATTTTGTGTATTTGGTTGTGTATTGGGGCGAAAACACACTTCAGAGCTAATTTTCACATTTCCCATTGCACACAAATGAAGTAGTGATTGACCTTTTGGCAGGCCAACTTGTGTGTTTGGGGCATAGAAAGCTAGGCGATGGCAAGTTTAGTATAGGATTAATGGGAAACCTAATAACACTGTAGGGTGATCCGGTAAACACCAACTGTCTGATTAGCTGGCCTAAATTTGTAAAAGTTATTAATGTAAAATAGGTGTAAAATACCAAAATATTCTATTCAACACAACATGTGCATTTTTACCAAACCAAAATCAATTCCAGTGAATTTAAAGTAAAATTCAGCAAAATACTGATTTTTTTTTTACTTTATTTTCATTATTTTTGCAACGAAAAAATACCTGTGAGAGACGCAGAATAATTTCGATCCAAGGCCCACAAATCACCAGACCACGCCTATAGACCACTATAACAGACAATTGGACACAGACAAATTGTTAACCTATTGTTGTCCCATTCTATTGCACATGGCAACTTTGTCAGAGCTCGCCGTCTTCACGCTCATCATAGCGAGCTGATGAAAGCACAACGTACAGCATATTCAGTGTACTCATCACCATGAAATTTACCAGGTACAAGTTCAGCTGAAGTGTCTGCATTTTCCCGGTGATGGCTCATAAATTTTCCGACCTTGGACCATCTGCTATTTTGGTGAATGTTTATCAGGTTATGTGTTGATATAGACATAACTTTGTGTCGTCTGCTGCGGGTGTTCTACAAGAAACACCTGATGTAATACAAATAGAACGCAGGTGTCAGACACGGGATCAAAGGACACCTTTTTGCTGTAAACTTTCAGGCAAAGTTTTAAGTTTCAGAGAATATATTCTCTCTTTGTGTTAGAGCGTTGATGTTAGACACGGGATCAAAAGGACACCTTCTTGTTGTAAACTTTCAGGCAAAGATTTTCGTTTGAGAGAAATATATTCTTATATTTTTATGTTGGAGAAAAGTGAACTGTGTAGCTGTTATATATATATAATACAAATTTGAGACTAAATTCGTTTTCGTTTTTTTTTAACCACTAAAGTGCTAATCACTATTATAGTCATTTTCTCATTACCGAAAAACATACAATGGTTGAAGGATACAAATTCTTCATGAAGATGCCTGTCACTCAAATACCAGCAAGCGTAGTCTGAAGCAAAAAGTAGTCTCAGTCAACAGCTTTCCTCGGGACACTTTGGGTGCATTGCGAGGAAAGTGTCCCGAGGAAAGCTGTTGACTCAAAGTTAAATCAGCGCTTTAAGGGTTAACATGGTTTTATACCCTACTGATCCTTTAATTGTTTTTATCACAATCTCGGAAGAAATGTTTAGAGAGAAATACCTGCTGTTTACTCATACACGTCAATCACATTTATCACCAGAGCAAGACCTGTCAGTCAGTAGCATGCTGCATTTGTATGAAATTCTATAATTTAGAAAACGAATCATCACCGTGTTGATGATATGACTCATTGGACAAGACTCCAATAAAAATGCTCAATGTATACGTAATGCAGAAATCAATATTTATTTTGGATATAAAATTGATTGCAGGTTATTGTACAATAATATTCGCTGTAAGGAGGTATTAATTTCCTCGGCTTGTGGCCAATCAGTGGGCGAGTTTGCATACCATGTGTCATCATTGGCAGTCCATAAACACATCAGACGAGGCAGGTGCTACATACCGTACAGAAGACCATACGACGGTAATTTATACATTCATCTCCAATGCTTGCATATTTTCAGGCTGCAGTAAAATTCGCTTTATCTAAAATAATATGACGATCCGCTAAATGTTTTTAACGGAGTTTACAATACAGTATGTCCTGTGCATTGTTTTTTTCGTAACCCTAAAGAACGCATCTCGTACCCCAATTCGATGGAAGCACATCTTATTTCGATATGCGGTCACACATGAAAAGCTTACGAGAGAGAGAGAGAGAGGGAGAGAGAGAGAGAGAGAGAGAGAGAGAGAGAGAGAGAGAGAGAGAGAGAGAGAGAGAGAGAGAGAGAGAGAGAGAGAGAGAGAGAGAGAGAGAGAGAGAGAGAGAGAGAGAGAGAGAGAGAGAGAGAGAGAGAGAGAGAGAGAGAGATATGATGACAATTTATTCATAGATAACAGAATAACCTAGCGGTGAAAATACACAAAGTCGACGACGAAAGCAATGCACTGCGCTTGCGATGAAAATAGTGATTCAGAACTGATTATGGCAAAAGTAAAACTGTGCCGAGGTGGTTATGTTGAGCACTGTTGAGGTCACCTTGTACATACAATGTACAACAGAATTAGATTAAAATGACGCCGGTATGGTGTCCATATGTGTTTTTTTTTTTTTTTTTTTTTTTTTTTAATACAATTTCTGGATTACATGTAAACATAGATATCTTTACTATGCTCAGTATTGAAAAACAACAACCAACCAGAAGACGTATGCCTCCAGTGCTTTCCGATTAATTAGGTTTCTTCTGCTCATTCTATCCAGGGTTCACATATTCAGAAAATTGCCCAGCAGATTTTCCGGATAAGTTAAGGAATTGCAGATCAGGAACCCTGGCATTAAGGCAGCTCATATTTAATGATAAAAATGACTTGGTTGCTGATGGCGAAGTTCGGGACATCCGATACGCATGTAGGTAAGTACATATATACAAATCTATACTGTCTCTTGCTTGCCAATCAGCATTATGCCATGCTCTGGTTATTGTTATTCTAGTGTCTGAAGATGGCATAAATATCGGCTCCATAGCGGTGGCCGACATAGAAGCCTGATCAATGTGATGGACCAGACAATAGCACTGTCAGTAAAGGCCTTTTTCAGCAAAATGTCTGTTTGGATAGTTTTGTATTTCACTCTGTGAAATACGTTTTCATAACAGTCATGTTGAACATCCTTTTGAATATGTTTCTTGACGTCTTTGATGTGCTGCTAACCAATAACACCCGATAATGTTAATTCAATTGTAATGCTGAAGTAGTCAGCATATGGGAAATTCATTTAAAAGAAGATGTAGATCAATTTGTCATGAGAGGAAATAATCTTAGTTAAATGTGATAATTTGACTGCAGGGCGCTATATCAGTGACACTGAATTATATGACTTATAAACCAGCCTGGCTACCATGTGATTTACTTTTTCTCAAAAAATAATTGAGCTGTAAAAATCATTTTATTGTGACATAAATTCCTGTAATGTGATCTGCGCACCTCCACAAGTCTGTCGTTTATCAAGATTGGGTGAAGTTATTATGTTCAGGCCTGGATAAACTTAGGCTATACCAAATAATGCGCCGTTAGGCAAGTCGTATAAAATCGGTGTCTCTTACTTAAGGTTTCTTACGTAAGAATGCGCGAGATGTATTTTTCTCTCCAGTGTTGATAATCTCTTGAACATAGCTGCATCATGTATGTGAGAAAAGAGACGGGAGAAATTCAATATAATACATTGGCTTCTTTTGCAGATTATTAAAACGCTATAAAAGGTGTGTTCGGCCCATCAGGGAGGCCTGTCCTAACGGGACGGACATGGTGTACGAGTTTGATGGCCGATTACGGACATATTTACTGAAAATAGATTATATTTGCAAGCATGCAAAGAAAGGTAAGTCTTAGTGCTGCATAATGTGTACAGAATACACAGCGTCCTCATTTAAAACAAAACAGAAAAAAATAAAAACAAACTACAAAACAATAAAAAAACAAAAAACGAAACCAAAAACAAAACAAAACAACAACAAAACAAAGCAAACAAAAAACGCAGATGATACTGTTCACTTCATAGTTAAAGATTATAATGTTTTCATTAAGAAGTTCTATTCTTACAAAGTGAAAGTGTCTCAAAGCGCTGCTATAGCTATGAAGAAGGTCAAAATTTGGGATATTTTGGGTTCAGGTTATTAAAATGGGAGTCCACATTAAAAACGTGCTGACGGATCTGTTACTTCCTTTTTTAAATTCCACATGGTGTTCACAACTAAAGATGTACATATTGGTGTCAGGGAAGCTTTCTGTAATATGAGGTTGTATTATGGAAAACCCTGAGCCACCAGCAGTACACCCTTATATATACAGACATAAATAGTTTAGAAAACCAAGGTAAGATCCTACATTGAAAAGGGAACGATGTCTATCACAGTCTTGTGAAATATCATAAGGTGATTGTCTTAAGTAAACAGATGTTACCTTTGACTATACAGTGACATATCGCAGATGTTAACTAACGTTCAGAAATAATATTGTTTACCATAGATTAACTGCTTGCACCAAACGAACTTATGATGTTTTGGCATTCCGCAGCTTTCCCATCACAAAAGGCATCCAAAAAGTGCGGATTATTTAGGTTCCTAATTTAGCATATCCCCCGTCAGTTGTACATTTTGGCGCGCATATGTCTCTGACTTGTATAAAATTTTTACACGCACTGTTTCAAATTAGATTATTTCAAAATGTTTGGGCTAAAATTGTGCGCGAACCTTTCACAGCATGCCTAAGGTTGAAAAATTTCCGACGCCAGAGCCAAAAGCTAGCCTGAGCCGTGGAACGTTGTGACTCCTGTTCTTAGACTGAAAGTCTGCGCCTAATGTTGCTTCCCCAATGAGCTGGAAAAAAACTTTTGACTCGTATGAAAAATGGCGAATATTCAAGTATATTTGTGTTTAGTCGACTGTCATCTTGCATATTCCCCTTTTTACTTCATCTGATGAAGAAAGTCGCAAATTCGACTTTATTCTTGAATGTTCAAATTACTTTAAATATTCGATCTTTACCAATCCAAAAAGTCGAAAATTCGACTTTCTTGAATATACGACTTTCGTTCTGAATTTTCAGCTTTGGGCATCATCTGGTCTCAGAAAATTCGAATTTTTGTGTCGAAAATTTTTTAAAATTCGTTTCATGCCTTCTTTCAGGGTTCCGTACTCGGGCAATACAACTTGAAAATTGTCTTTATTTTAACGGCAGTTGAATGTGATACAGGTTCATATTTGTGGGAGACAACGATCCTTCATCCAAATACCAAAATATTTTGACTGAGAGAGTTTTATATTGCTAATCCAGTCATTCTTCAGTTGCCATGCAGGCATATGGAGAATGACCTACCTGTCTATATATATGCCACTGACCGACCCAATTACCAGTATAGCAAGTAACTGTTTGCTATGTGTTTGGTTACTGTACACAGGTATACTGGTTACTGTACGCAGGTATACTGGGACAGCTCCATTGGTACTTGCTGTTTATTGCTCCCGACAAAACCAAATCTTTTTCGTTTGTTTTGGGTCTGTAATTATTAATAACATCGTCTTTAAGTAAAATTACTTGGGGACATCTTACGATGTATTGGTGATAGCCTATTAGAACAGAATCATGTATGAAAAGTTAGTTTGCAAGTAAAGGGAGGTAGATGCAATCTTGGCATGTATACCTGTAATGTAGTGTCAGCCATGAGCTCTTGGTGGTTCAGGCATCTCCCTCGCATAAATAGTGAATACGATTGAATTCTTTGACCTTTTAAGGCCAGGTGCTCGAACTGGTTTGTAAACTTTGAATTTCTGTTACATTTTTTTGGTCCTTTAACAAGCCAAGCTGATTGCTTTTCAGACATCGAGCTTTAGGTCTGTAAGAATTGAATAAATATTGACCCAGTTGGATTTACTTTTTGAAAATACGTGAAACGTAAAATTTCGAGAAAAAAAAAAAAAAACCTTGGTGGGGCTTTTGCTTTAATGTAAGTTTTCAAGTCGTTGGATTTTTCAAATCATAATTATCTGACGTTCTATCAATACATCCAGACATGTTTTAGTGTGGAGATTATGTTCATTCTTCTGCTTTGCTTCGAATGAACTTCTTGGCCCGTCTGGTTCGCGTTTAAACTGCTTCTGCTCACCTCTGCTACAAATTATCCCAGCAATACCTGTGCTCATAATGATAGTATCTTGCCACACCTATGCTCCTAGCCAACACCCACAACCGACCCTGCACACATGTTTACATAGGTTTGGCTACACCTGTGCTTGCAGTTCTACCATTCCAATGAACCTATCTGCAGAATCCCTCTACATCTGTTCCTACCCGGCACGGTCTATACCTGTGCCCAAAATATCCTGTCGCGCTTATGCGGAGTGCATTTGGTCAAACTCGTGGCCGCAGGCGATCATCCCGGCACACCTGTATGCCTACCGCACACCGCCACACCTGTGACCGTTGCACCCAAGCAACACTGCGTCCCTGGCATGATACCACACCCACGTTCATAACACCAAGGCATGTTTTGGTCCATAGCATAATGTCACACCTATATTCATAACAACAAGGCATGTTTTGGTCCATAGCATATTGTCATATGGCTGGTAGGAATTAGCCAATCATAAGGCTAAAAAAGTGTTGATAATATCCCATAACCATTGATTATGAAAAAGAATGTATTATGAAACTTGATAATGCATCTTTTTTTGGGCTGACCGTCACCTTCAATAATCGCAAAAAGGGCCCGCAGAAAGAGTGAATTAAGTAAAACCTATAACTCACTCTTTCCGAATTAACCCTTTCAATGTCTAACAATAAAATTTGAAATGATATACCTGAATTTCCATGATAAAAACTTCCATTCAAGTACCAGCACGCATTATACCATCAGCCACAAAACTTCTCCGGGTCAGTAGTCTTGATGCAGTAGCATATCATGAACGCAAAGCAAACTTTGATTGTGAAATTGTAAAAACACTACAAATGAAAACCAACATACCTCCCAATACTGCCGGTGCCGTCATTTCTTTGGGAAAATAATTGCTGAGTTGCAATATTATCAAGTTCAATTAGAGGCACATCATCTTCCATTGTGTGGCAGCTAGCAGATTAACGAACTACCTGAACGCCTGAGCGAAATCACGAATGAAGTGACTCAGAAGTGAAGTGACACTGTCACACGTGTGTGTAAGAATTTGATTACGTAACTGACAGATAATACGCTTTCAATCATGAAATCACTGATCCGACCTAAACATAAATGACCATTCCTACCAGCCAATGACAAATGTGTTATAACATGAAAGGAGACGATTATGGCTATTACAACTGTCTCGTGGCTTCGCCACTCGACAGTTATAAGCCATAATCGTCTCCTTTCATGTCATAACTCTCACATGTCACACCTATATTCATAACACCAAGGCTTTTTTTCGTCCATAGCATAATGTCACACCTATATTCATAGCACCAAGGCTTTTTTTTCGTCCATAGCATAATGGTACACCTATATTCATAACACCAAGGCTTGTTTTCGTCCATAGAATAATGGCACACCTATATTCATAACACCAAGGCATGTTTTGGTCCATAGCATATCACACCTATATTCATAACACCAAGGATCGTTTTTATCCACAGCATATTGTCACGCCTATGTTCATAGCATCAAAGTATGTATAGTTGTGTCCACTGCACCAAAGCACATTGGTATATAGTTGTCCATAGCGCAAAATCATGTTTTATGTCCATAGCTTCTGAACACGCCAGTGTCCATTGCATAACGACACATGTACCCATTGCTATCGAGCACACTTTAGTTAATATCACCCTGACACACCCATGTCGACGGCATCCAAACAACTTTCCCCCTAATATCTAAAGGTAGTCTGCTAATTGTAGTTGACAAATTTAGGGATCATTTTTTCCAAATTATATGCCCATGGTCAACAGCTTTCCTAGGCGCGCTCTGGACGCCCAAAGAAAGCTGTTGACTCGGTCTCCTATCAGGGTGAAATGAGTTGAAACAGAATTCCATCCATAACATCTTGACACACTTGTCTCTTTTACGTCCTAACATCCCAACACACTTGTATCCATAACTTCTGACCTGTATGGTGGAGATGCTGAAACTTTTTATTGCCGCATCAAACATACAAACGTGATATTATGCATCAAACATACAAACGTGATATTATGCAATATATACAAACATCCACATATATACACACAAGTTACATTAACATCACATTTTGACAAAATCAAACGTATACACGTTAATGCAAAATACATAAGTACTGGCAAGAAAATAAAGAAGTATATACATAAAAACCCCTGATTGGGGAAAAAAAAGAAATCACTAGGTATTTTACGTCAAGAAATTAGAAGGGTCCCCTCTGCTCCATGATAGCTGCAAAGAAAATTTCAATTTTTATATTTTTCTATATCGTCTAACTTCATGAAAAAGGTATATTTATAATTATTGTCTAGTGATGAGAATAAATGGAAAATATCAGCCATTTCCAAGAATAGTCTTTTTCTCTCAAGTATGAATAACAACGCAGTATCATAATACACTTTTGTCCGTAACATGGTAACATACTAACTCACTTGTGTCCACAACATCATGTCACTCTTGTGTCCACAATATCATGTCACTCTTGTGTCCATAACATCACAACACCACAACACACCAATGTCCGTAACCCCTGAGGGATGGTTCAGCATTATCATCATTTTTGAATCAGTACTTAGGGTACTTAATTTCATGACCTCCTTACCTGCTCCCATCTTAGTACTTAAAAATGATGATCATTCAAGAAAAATTACCCGAAGAACACAAAATTTGGGTTACAAATGACCATCATTTTCCATTATCTGTAAAAGGGTACGGATCCACCCCCCCGCGTACTGAAAGTACCAATTCAATGATGATTAAAATGTTGAACCATCCCTTACCACATGTATGTCCATAACATCGTCGCGCACCTATTCCCTTATCGTCCAATGCATGTGCCGACTGTCATGCCCGGTTTCAATAGAACTTGGTACGCCGTAAGGATCGTCGCACACCTAGTACAAGCTGCTAGGACACGCTTACCCTCACGGCACCCTGCCCCGTACCCGGTGGTGCAGGCACATTCGTGACACCGGGGAAATTGTTTGAATTCAGCTGTTCGGGTAGTGAAATAAAATGACGTATAAACTAATACTGAAGATCAAAGTGATGAAGTGAAACTTCAGAATGTAGGCTTTTTCATCAAAGCACATGTTTTGCGGCATTTTGGAATCTATTTAGTAATTCGATCATGGCGAACCCCCAAGTTGAGAATCATCACGCCCTTGGAGTGTTCTTATAAATTCGGAGTCTGTATCATCAATACGACAGATCTTGAGGTGCTGCTTAATACAATGTGACAGTTCTGAATAGCTGTGGTAAAAGATGAATACAACCACACCTGTGATCAAAAGTATTGAAATCTGGCTCATGTCCTGATCTATTATTCAGATCTATCATTTATTATTCAGATATCATTTATATATTTTGAACCTGTCTGTCACAAGCGACCGGGAATAACACTTGGAACAACACACTTAAGTGTAACTCTTTCTGTGCCAAATATTGACCTGTTCTTCTCTTATGGTCTCTGTAACTATAATTATGCTGGTATTGAAATGAAAGGTCGGTTTGCGAAGAATATGAACCCGGTGTTTGTATGCTAATTAAGGCATATCGACTTTGTTCAAAATTGGCCAGGAAGGAGTTATGTTTGTATCTGCAGGTTTCCTCCATCTGATAACCCACCAACAATCCAGGCATGCTAAATGTATTAGTAAGATAAGCAGATCCATTGTAAGGTATAACCTTGCCATCGGCTTTTTTCCGGGGAGAATCTTTATTTCTTATTAGTTTCCTCAAGCGCATTACATGAGGCAAAGTACTCTTATCTACGGTCGATTATGAGAGGGTACAGGATGTATACCTCTGATGTCTTGCAAAGCATATACATAATGTAGGTCTCCAAGCTTGCTAAGCTGTTTAAGATCACTACAGGCTAGCTTGGCGATACTGGCAGTGTCAAGGAGACTGACGAAAGTCTCTGGCCGACCGAAATATGAATTTTTATGGTGAAAGTTTTTGTTAAATGTCAGCAGACATAATGAGAATTTATGACTGGATCAATTTTGCAAGGTGCATATGATGCTGGCATCGATACAGCTTTTGGCAGAGTAGTATATTAACATTGGCGATGAATGTCTTAGCTTACAATCTTTGGTCATGTTTGTGCTTGTCTTTGGGATGAATAGAGCGCTTTCTTTACGGTCAGAGACACTCGCGAAACTGGTAAAGACTGCTGCTCGACGAAGTAAGCAAAATAATAATAATAATAAAAAGTTATTTGGAAACATGAAGTCCCTTTACACACAGGTCTTAATGAAAAGTATCTATTGTGCATGCAAGTACTAAGAACTTATTTGACTCTTACTGTTGCAGTATACATAGGCAATTTACCGTGCTACCAACAGGTCATACAGAACCAGAGTCTGCAGAACTGTGTACCCGTTTGGCAGCAGCTCAGTCCATTGCTGCGCATTGTCAATGCTCACCAATACTACTGTCAGCCACACTCTAACCAGAGCAGTAAGCTTCAAATGTAAGTTATTGGTCGAGTACGTCGTAAAGACGGCACCGAACCACAGATGGCGCCACTGGCACCCAGTCTGGTTACGAATGGAGCCATCTGTCGAGTTTCTGTCCTGTGTGGTCCAACATGTCAATAGTAACCAGAAATAGGCATCCCTGACATGTTCTTTGCTACATTTAAAACACTTAGGCGTCCTTTACTTCAAAACTGTTGTTTTTAGTTCTGCTTACCTAAGGTCGCAGAGCTTATGCGATCACTCATATCTGTCCGGCTGTCCGTCCGACCGTCCGTCATTCTGTCCGTAAACGTTTTGCTTGTGAGAGCAGTACAGCGCCCAGTTTTTAAGATAGCCCCATATTTTTTTCAGGACTTATCAAGTGTATGAAAATCTATATACAGCTCATTCCTGGTGGCTCCACATGCAGACTGAAATATATGGGTCAAAATGTGAAAATTTTGTGACCGCTCTAGCATCTTTAAAGTTTGATAGATCTTCATGAAATTTAGTGGGACTGTGAAAGAGGTCAAAGTCTCAATTGATTATGATACTAGAGGCTCTACCTGTAATTTGACGAAAATTATGAGCCAGAATGTGTTTAAAAATATAAAATTTCATATCTCGAAAAGTAATTTGGTTAGACTTGTAAAAAAAATTATAGAATATATAGACTATGTCCAGTGATGGCAAGGTGTATAATATCATTGACCTTGACCTATTTTTGTTAGGTCACCAGGCCTGTAAAGCTCAAAGAGATGATTTTGTACTGGCAGGGTGTACTTTGGACATCAAAGGCAAAAGGAATTGAGCCTCCAGAAATAATTGCACTTGATAACATTGTACCCAAAACTGTACGTGGTGACCTACTTTCGGGGTCACTGTCAGCCGATGATTATGGATTTTGGCGCCTGTCCAAATTTATTGCTTTTCTTCAGTATTATAACTTGAAAAGTTGTTAGCCGATTTAAACAAACAGACCATGTATGGAAAGCTGGATGCGGGGTGCACATTTTGAAATGTAACAATTATTAAATCCGAATTGAAGCTCAAGGTCAAATGTCAGTTGGAATATAGGGGTTATCTTGTGAAAGCTCTGCACCCCACAGTTTTAGAATTAGTCCCATATAACTTTTAGGTCCCATCTAGTGGAAATATATGTCGGCGTCAATGCTGGTGGCGCCATCTATAATATTTTGTAACATACCTGTCAAAATGTGGACATTTTGTTACCAATCCAGCATCCTTAATTTTGAGATCAGCTGAATTGCTAGTCAGGCTTAGCTTTGAGCAGGCTGAGTCGTCTGTTTTCCATCATCTGTCCGTCCATTCACAATTATATTTTCGACTACTTCTCCAAAATCGTCAGCCAGATTCACGTCAAACTTGCTGGCAATGCACCAGGCACGGGTTTTTACCAAGTTTTTTCAAATAGTCCCCTTCCAGTGATTTTTGAAATTTTTATGAACTTTTGGTTCTTTTTGGGGCAAATCAAAAAATAATTCTCTACTCCAAAACAGCTCACGCAATTGCTATGATTACACGGAAACCCTCCTAGAAACGCCTTCTTCCTAATTTGTTCACATGACACTGCGATTTTTTTCTATTTTTTATGATTATTTTGTGTGTTTTTGCTATTTTTTGACTTCTACTCCAGAACCAAAACTCAGATTAAGCTGAAACTCGGTCGATATGTTCGTTGTAAAAAAGGTCAATCAAAGTTGTTCACTACGATGCACTGCTGTGGATTCCAGATCATCAACGATTTTTTTAATTCGGGTATTTATCGGTAAATGCAGCTTTCCTATTGATTAATATGCAAATTAATGGGCATTCTAATGCTAATTCTCATTTTCAACTACTTCTCTAATACCACCTGCCAGATTGACTTTAAAGTTGGTGGCAATGTACCTTGGATGGGTTTCTACAAAGTTTGTTCAAATGGTCACGATGGATGGATTTTTTTTATTTTTAATGACTTTTTTTTCTTTTTGGTCAAATCTTAAAAAAAAGCTTGTTCTCCAAAACCAACCCACCCAAGTGCTTTGATAGCACACGGGAACACTCCTCTGAAGTCCTAGTTCTTAATTTGTTCACCAGATGTTGCTGCAATTTTTCCGTTTTTATTTTCGAAAGATTTGTTGTTGCGTGCTTTTTGATATTTTCAACTTCTTCTCCAGAACTGTCACTCAGATTAAGCTGAAACTTGGTGGATATGTTCCTTGTAAAAAGGTCAAAACACAGATGTTCACCAGGTGGGACTCTTATGGATTCCTGATTTTGAACTTTTTTTTTTCAATCTGGGTACTTTATTGGTGAATGCACCTTTCCTGTTGATTATTATGTAAGTCAATGGGCATTCTGATGCTCAATATCATGTATTCTCTCCATCAAGTAACAATGTTCTTTTTAAAATTCTGTTTAAATGTTCTTCAATTTCTTATGCTCCAATAAATTTATATTTTAATGATATTTTGCCTCATATATATTCTAGAAATACTTCTAAATGTCATATGCACTCAGCTAAAGCTCAACACAGATCTATTCTGCTGCAACTTTGATTTTGCGAACAAGCGTAGGTCCGCTGAGCAGGGGCTGTTCAAATAGCCCTGTTGTTCATGGTTCTCGACGTTATTTAATGGGATTGTTGACAAGATCAAAATCTCGTTTGATTTGATTATCTTACGTCATTTCAGTGGCCTTGACTTATTTCTGTTGGGTCATTAGACCTGTTAAGTTGACAGATGTGATTTTGTAATGGTATGATAGAGTTTAGACATCAGGCACAAAGAGATTTGTGCTTCCGGATCAAATTGCTCTTGAGTACATTATATATAAAACTCTACTTGGTGACATTTTTGGGGTCATCATGGCGCAATGAACGTGTGACCTTGACCTATTTATCAAGGTCATTAAATGATTTTTTGGTGACAGTGGTCAGCAGAGCATTAGGCCTGTGGGCCTCTTGTTGTCACTTTATGTTCATATATTTAAAACGCATTGAGAGTGTTTTCTGACAATAAAAGTGTCAATAACTTCCCAGACATCGCCACATCACCTATCGACCGTCGTTAGTTATAGAAAACCTTTTTGAATACTGTAGTTGAATTTGATCTCTTTTCTTGTAGCTTTGTTCTGTTTTTGTCAATCAATCAATCAAAATTAATACAATTAAGCAACTAATGTCTTTATTAATGAAGAAAGAAAGAAAGAAAGAAAGAAAGAAAGAAAGAAAGAAAGAAAGAAAGAAAGAAAGAAAGAAAGAAAGAAAGAAAGAAAGAAAGAAAGAAAGAAAGAAAAGATTCTCTGTTATTTCTTTAGTTTCCGAATTACGAACACTTTGCAATTTTTAAGAAAGAGTAAATACAATGCTTATGGCTTTAAATAGTTGACAGTGCATTCTGTTACCAACGACAAAAATACACCAAGTTCCAGGCAAATTAGTTTAGAGTTTAGTTTATAATTACTTTTTTGTCTTGCATTTTCATACCTTACACGCAGGAGGCAATGAGCAAGTTTTGTAAATCATTGTTTGTCTAGCCTTCTCATATCTTACTCAGCACAGAAAATGATTAAGTTTTGTAAATTGTTCTTTGCACGACATCGTTTAATCTTACTCACAGAGACATTGAACAGGTTTTCTAAAGTATTCTTTGCGTAGCATTTTCATATCATACTCACACAGACAGTGAGGAGGTTTCGTCAATATTTCTGTTTCGCATTTTAATATCTTCCAGAAACAATTAGCGAGGTTTTTTTTCCTTCTTCTTTTTTTTATTTTTCATATTATTCTTTGCATGGCTTGTTTATATGTTAGTCACTGTGACAATGGGCAGGAAGGTACACGATGTAGTTCAATTTCATATTTGCTGTTGCAGAGAGTTGGACAAATTGCGGAATTGTTACCATCAAGTTTTTAAAGATGGCTGCGGGGATGTGGCCGCTGACGTCGTCGATAATATGATGCAAAGGGCATTTGCCGACCCGTACTACCTCAGGTATAAATATAAACCAGACTGTTCCCAGATATATAATTTTGAACCAGAGATGACGATACCACCCGATGTTATACAAAGTGGGCACAATAGGGGTCAGACATGGACAGCAAAATACCACCTTCTCTTTGGTATTGGTTGGACTCTTATCACCAATCATTTTCTATTGCTGCGGTGAGATTCGGAAAGCCAGCGTTCTTATACAATTATATTTATCAGGGATACCAAGTACCACGATAAAAGTAAAATAAAACCAAAAAAGGTCACACCAAAATATTCTGCCGGAAATCGACAGGGTAGTTTGGTTTCAAAAAAGCGCGGCTTCCTGAGAGCATCGCTTAACAGAGGCACGAATGTGATGACACTGCGATACATTGTGTGGTGAAACGTTTCTGTGGTTCCAACGGCAGAATACGGTACCCCAAAATGAATACAGTATATCCCTGATGGGAAAATGGCTATATTAGAAAATGGTTAAACCATGTTTATAAGGGTCTAAAATTTAGGCAAGCACCCAATCCGTTTATTTATGCCAGGCCGTATGATCGTGTTCAACGACGTAAAGAGTTAAATGGACAGCCTGGAAATAGTTACGTGGACACAACCGAAAGAGTTAAAAGGACACAATGGAAAGACTTAAATGGACACAATGGGAAGACTTAAACGGACACAATGGGAAGACTTAAACAGACACAATAGAAAGAGTTAAATGGACCCAATGGGAAGACTTAAACAGACACAATAGAAAGAGTTAAACGGGCACAATGGAAATAGTTAAATAGACACAGTGGAAAGAATAAAGCGGATACAGTGCCGCTCATCTTAGATAACGTTACATTGACACCGAGATGGAGTACTTAGTTCGTGCACATTGTATCAGGTAGATTGGTTCCCGTCAAAAAGTAAACATTTAGCCACGTTGCCATCGTGGGCAGCCAGGGAACTTCACTCAACCTGGTCTATCTCAGGCTTGCATAATGTTCGTCGTTTATACATGCTAAGCATGTAAATTGTCTGCAGATTTATTTATGTTACAAAAATGCATAATGCACCTTAAACTGTATAAAAAAAAGGAGAGCATATAGTTTATAAGTAGAAACAGCAAATGAGCGGATTTGTCAGTCAATATGCAGAATGCGTAAGTGAGAGAAAAAGATATTAACTTTAAGGGGGAAACCTTATATGTGGGAAACAATCATTGAGCGAGTGGAAGCGCGGACAGCCTTATTAGGTATGACACCATATGACAGTGGAAAGGTACTTGTGCCAGATGTGTAAAAAGGGAAGGCTCATACTTCATCAAATATAAACGGAAATGGGGAATAAAAGTGTACATGATAATTACGCAGGACGGGATGCCAGCAAATAGCAGCTAATGCATAAAAATGATAACTGGTGGAAAACCTCGAATGAGTAAATACAGCGGGGTGAATCAAAGGAGGCAGAGGCGAGTTTATTCTTTGAGGAGGGTGGACACAGGGGTGTGCATTAAAAGGAAAGCACACAAAAAATGGACGGTGTGAATGTATGAGTGAATAGCGAGGTAGGGAAGGGTGGCTCAGGAGGGAGGAAAAATGATAACCCAATGTGATTATATCTGCTATACAGAAGACACCTTGTTTTCTTGCACTATATTTGTAAATTATTGTTAATAAAATAAGGAAAATAACTTATTTCGTATTATGTTTTAATAACATAGAACTGTCATTGTACATTTGTACATGGAAGGGGGGGGGGGAGTGTACGAAAAACGTTCGGGATTTCTGGTCCATATTTATATTAAAGAACAGGGACATGCTATTAAATACAATGAAGTGGAATATAACATGTGCATAATTGCATATTAAATAAAATCACTGTTTCAAATTAAATAATATTAAGATATATGTTACTGTATATTCTGCCACCAATTTTTCTCTTATAGGTCCAAGTCTACATGCAACATACGCGTGACTTCACAAGTTCTGTTGACAGTTCAGCACATGAAAAATATGTAAAATCTGCTGTTGTGTCTCTGTCGACGCACTAAAAACATGTCTCGCTAATCTTTTCTGGATGTTCCCATCCCGATATGTGCAAAAAAGTTCGTGGCAGTAACACCCTGCATTCTGTTCTCATTCTGTCCGGGAGGCCATTCTGAATCAACAAAACCGTGATAAAGACCGTCGTGGCTTTTTTCCTCTATGCAAACAGTTCATATTGATGGCATCCTTCTCCATAAATTTGCTGCGGAAAACGTTGTTTACGTCACAAGGAATAACATACCATACGACCCCCTTTTTTTGCTTTTTCCTCGCAGCTGTATTGTTCTGTAGTACCGGTCCATGCCATAGCACGGCCCGTTCACACACTGTGACACACACAAATATATGTATATATATATATACAAGCTTGGAACGATAGATTGAAAGTAATGACAGGCGTTGTTCTAGTCAAGTCACCGACAACCTCGCTTCTGCAACTTTTTCACGAACCTCTTTTGTTCGATGGCGTGTGCTTGCTGCGGGGGTTTTGGGTGGGGTGGTTCGGCGGTCGTACCAACGCATCTGGTAGTAGTCCTCATCGATGACAAACAGGTACCTGTAAGATATTAATATAAATGAATAACTACTTCCCTGTCCCATCTGTTGCCTGCACGAAGGGTCACGTATTTTGCATTGGAAATATATCCAATATACCGTGTGTATTTTTCGTGGGAAGCATGATTATATTGAACATCATATGTGAAAACAGTCTCCAGTGTCAAATGCTGTTCTGTATTGAAATAGTACCGACTAATGACGGTATCTTGAAGCCTTCCGTATATATAAAATATCTTATATCACTATGTCATATTTATCTTGCAGGTAGTATTATCCAACATTGTAATTATTTTTTTCTGTCCGGACATAGTATGTGAGAGAGAGAGAGAGAGAGAGAGAGAGAGAGAGAGAGAGAGAGAGAGAGAGAGAGAGAGAGAGAGAGAGAGAGAGAGAGAGAGAGAGAGATGAGAGAGAGAGAGAGAGAGAGAGAAGAGAGAGAGAGAGAGAGAGAGAGAGAGAGAGAGAGAGAATACTAACAGTTCAGACCGCTAACACGTGGGAACGACTGTTCGCATTAACCCTATGATAGGTACTCAACAGTACGTTTGTTTTCAGGACAGCAAAACAAATGCTCTGATGTAGTTGACACTATATTGTCTGCGCGACACTTGATAAGCGCATTTGAAAAGCTAAGCAAATAACTACGGATGATTAGAAATTTATAGCTGCGAACTTTTAATTCCTGTAAAGACGTAAATATGAGTGAGCATATTTGCCACACAAAATAAATAAAACACATCATTAAGTTCTGAACCACTCGTCAGATAACATCGAGTCTGATTGAATATTGTTAGGATGTCCATGCGTGACAAAGTGTGTAAGATTTTGCCAAAAACACACCAAAATTCATAAAAATAAAAAAAAATAATAAAAAACTCTGCTGATGAAAGGGAGGGAAGTTGTGCGTGTTTGGAAGTCTGTGAGTTGATTTAGATGAGAAGATGAAAACACTACCAGCTCACTGGGTCAGGTGAGAAGTCATCTCGCATGGCACCCATATAAATCGACTTAAATTAAGTATGAAGATATCCGGTGGGTCACAGGAAATAGACTGCTTTGAGTGATGCTTTAATCATCTATACTCTGTGCTCTTCAAAAATTATTTATGGTCCTTTGGATAGTTTTCTTCTGGAATTGTATTTCGTCTTAAATCGGTTTAAACGCAGGTATGAACAAACTATCAGATTTCCAACGTTGCCAAGGAATAGGCTTCTAAGATGTTGAAAGTTCTGATGGCGACAACCGAAATAATACGGCACAGCTGACGGTCAGAATACAGATACTTTCTTTGCGGTAAAGCGTAATTTAAGTGGCCCCCATTATATTAAATTATAGGATAATATCCAACATTTGGTACTCTTGCGTATGGATATATGACCCATTATCACGTAATGTTCCCTGTGAAGATATGATCCAGTGTTAGCCACAGTTATGAGCATCATGTGTTTAATGTGTCTGGCTGCCGGCTGGAAATTATATTTACATGTATATGCACGCAATATGGGCTATCCGGCGTTCCTAAGTAGGCATATCAACTAAAATACACTGCACTAAATGTATCATAATATATGCCTATATAGGTCCTACATTTGTAGGACTATTATTTATTAATGGCTGGGAAGCCAAAAATACAAGGCGGGTCCATCACGGACAGACAGAGAAGAAAAAACCTTTAAAATTGTCAATACGCTTTATAAGAATTCAGTATCACAGACTCAGACTCAAATTTGGGTCCAATTTATATGACAGAACATGGTATGATTAGATATAAAGTACTATGATAAAAACCAACAAACTTAGCACACAAAAATGTACACAAAAATAAATATTACCAAGAAAACATCTTGTTGTCAGGATAACCTACCTAAGGAAAAATACTACCAAGAGTATTTCTAGTATTTATAGGTTTAAATAAGAAATCCGAGTTATTCTGTAAAATTATTTAACAACGGAAGACTGTGGCATATGACAGCTAAAAGCAAAATGGCAAACATATTTGGATATTGGCTTTGCGATAATCTCATGTGGCTGTAACGTCCTCCAAATAATTCACATGTTGTCAGGGCAAATGTTAAACATGGACCCATATAATTATCAGCATCTTTTGGGGTAATTGTTTGCCACTGTAGTTTGCCAGTAAGTTTCTTTAATTTTTGAATATGATATTATTTGATAACCCTTTGCCCGTTTATGATGAGAAAAGTCTTGATTATGATAAATCCAGATTAACATTCTCCAGTGACAGACCTTTTATTTAAGTGTCGGATCACAAATTGACGATTCCGAAGCAAATCCTCGTCAACAACTTTCCTCGTTTTTTTGTTGCAGTACGTTAAAATCGTGTGGAGGAAAGATGTTGACCGCGTCTGCATCCTAGAATTGACGGGGTTAACCAGTAAGCTGCTTCACTGCTGCGCAGTATCGTAACAAACTACTGAACACGGCTTCCAAAACATTCCTGCCAAGGAAGTTGTCCGTGGTATAAGGAAATTTCCACAGGGACTGATTGACAGTTTGTCTTAAATTTATACTTACTGCGTTTGCCCTCTGGAATCAACATACTTAAAACCCATTTTCCCCATAACTAGATATTCCACATTCTCCTCCACACGTGGACAAAAGCATGTCATCTTTTTGCGAATTTCTATTTTCGATCCTACAGTAGGTCCACTTTTAACTGAAACAAACGAAGAAGGAACACGTTTACAGGTACACAAGAACCTTATAGTGAGTTTCGCGCGTGAAACGTCAATAAAAAACAGCCATCGCATATATATATATATATATATATATATATATATATATATATATATATATATATATATATATATATATATATATATATATATATATATATATATATATATATATATCATGAGGGAGGCACCACTGGCCAAGAAATATTACCTGGCATCTAACCAATAAGATCTCAGGCAA
The DNA here is from genome assembly GCA_964020975.1 of Hermodice carunculata. Classification (NCBI taxonomy): domain Eukaryota; kingdom Metazoa; phylum Annelida; class Polychaeta; order Eunicida; family Amphinomidae; genus Hermodice; species Hermodice carunculata. Next base: position 66,316,480 of record OZ026625.1, read on the forward strand.
TATGGGTCACCTGATACGTTTTGACTGGAGGCGCCCTTTGTAATACGTTTTTCATGCTTATGTCATCTTTTATCTGCCCGTTAATCACATATTTAGTTGAAGGCAGCTTATCTCTTTGCCATAGTGTTACCATATCCAAAATAACTTCACAAGTTTTCGAGTAGACACGGCACGATGGACCCATACAGTCGCGGTATTGTAACAGAGTGTGTGCTGTAACAGAGTGTGTGCTGCTATCTTCTGAGGCACACAGCAAACCTGCATAAATGTAGCCACACTTTGTTTCTGTGCTTTTTGAACTCATGATTTCGAACTGCTCAACCCAGTAACTCCCCAACCCAGTACGGTAAAGTCTTTGTATCTTGTCCCCAGAATCAAATAAAAGTAACAAGCACTGTCAGTTTCCCCTCCAGGAACTTTTAACACCGATTCCAATTTGCTATATACACGATGTACAGACGTCTTTAAAAAATAATTAATATGCATGAAATACGCCACTTTAAACTAAAAAAGTGCGATATGAGTCCGTCTAGGAAACAGGTTAACTTGAATTGTATCGCAGACAATCACATAGCACTAGTGGAACCTTATTGGGTGTAAACAGTGATGATATGTCAAGGTGATAATTCATCATCAACCATCTTGTGTGACGTGAAACAGTGCGATAGAGACGTCAACTAAACAAGCCTCTGTTTTATTTAGCTTTGATTTCAGCATTTACACCCCACGTTATGGCCTGTGTCAAATTAAAGTAAGGATGCCTCTTGGTAAATATCCAGGGTTCTATTGACAATATAAGCCTTCCAATTCTAGTGGCCCCAGATGAACATAAACCTGAATAATGGACAAGAAAGATCGGCTGAATATTTATAAATATCGTGTATCACCAGTTGTCATTACTATGGGATTTTGGCCAGGGAGACACCAATTAGCAGACTTTGCCTTGTCAATCTTGTCCTGGTAACGAGACAAAAAGTAAGCTGGATTACAACACTGATCCATAAGACAGTATTACAGTCTTGAATACTGTGTTGAAGCCGGTCTTGAAGCCTGTCGATTAGCCTGGCACTTTGTCAGTTATATCAGCATTTCCTCAGACCTGCTTTATCCTACGATCGATAAGCTCGCTGTGCATTTATCCCAGATGCGTTACTTTCCGCGTCTCTCTTTTTGATATATGTCTCTTTGAATGACGAGCTACACAAGGCTGGCCACATAGAGGTCACGTCAAGGTACCCAAGAAACAGCTTTATGCAAAAAAAGAGCCTTTTTTGGGGGGGGGGGCGGTCTCTTTAAAACATGAAGGTGTTACATTAAAATCTTTGCAACGAGATTAAGTCATACTGCCCTGTACAAGCATGAATCATTACTGCATTTCATATTTACATACATGCCGCTCCTTAAGGTACGGAGTTACCATAGTTCTCTGAACCAGTTTTAAAGAAAAGGGACAAACTGTGCGCAGAATTAGCTAAAACGAAGGTATTTTGAACAAATACAAAATGAGTGGATTTTTTGTTGTTGTCGAGTTGAAACTTTGCAAAATAATTAATCTATTATTATTGCCATTTTCACCTAGAATATAATGACTGTTTGCTCAGCTGTTTTCGTAGTGTCAGATTATTGTTTGAAATCCTATTGAGTCTTTATTGTTATCACGTGATCTGGTAAAGCAAATCATAGAGTGGAAACTGACCTTGTCTGAACACCTGTTTCACCTCTGCTATCATTACTTCGAAGCTATTCTTGTATGCAGTTTTCTTCACTTCCACCCGGAAAGCTGTGAACAAAAACAAAGACAATCGATATATATATATAGCTGGCCAAATATACATTGAATTAGCTTCCCCCTGGTTGCAAAGTTAAGAGGATAAAACATAAACATATGATTTTTTTTAACTTTAAAAGGTATTAGCTTCCCCGTGAGGTACAGTAGTGAGCAGTCAGTTTAACATGTGGTTATTTTTTGCAAGACAACAGCAATATTCCATCCCCTGTCCATCAATCTAGATTTACTGTTAAATAAAGTTAAAAAAGGGGTAAAATTTTCTGATTTGGAAGTGTGATTGGTAAAATTCCCAACAAGCTTCATAATCCATAAAAGTACAGTTGCTGTCCCTACGTTGCCAGCTCTTGTCAAATCCATAATACAAACACTGCCCTTACTCTCCCCTGTCTTTTCAAATTTACAATAATGCAACTACTATCCATACCCTTCCAGTTGTTGTCAAATCTGCCATGACATTACAGTTCTCACAATCTGATTTACTGTTAGATCAATAATAATACAACTGCTTTCCTTACCATGTTAGATCTGGTGAAATCCATAATACAGTTAGTGTTATCTTATAATACAGTTAGTGTTATCTTATAATACAGTTAGTGTTATCTTATAATACAGTTAGTGTTATCTTATAATACAGTTAGTGTTATCTTATAATACAGTTAGTGTTATCTTATAATACAGTTAGTGTTATCTTCCCAGTTTTCTCCACGCCCCTAATAATACAGTTAGTGTACTTATCCCCCCAGTTCTCGTTACGTCCATAATGATACAGTTAGTGTACTTATCCTCCCAGTTCTCGTCACGTTCATAAAAATACAGTTAGTGTACTTATCCCCCCAGTTCTCGTCACATTCATAAAAATACAGTTAGTGTACTTATCCCACCAGTTCTCGTCACATTCATAAAAATACAGTTAGTGTACTTATCCCCCCAGTTCTCCTCACGTTCATAAAAATACAGTTAGTGTACTTATCCCCCCAGTTCTCGTCACGTTCATAAAAATACAGTTAGTGTACTTATCCCCCCAGTTCTCGTCACGTTCATAAAAATACAGTTAGTGTACTTATCCCACCAGTTCTCGTCACGTTCATAAAAATACAGTTGGTGTACTTATCCCCCCAGTTCTCGTCACGTTCATAAAAATACAGTTAGTGTACTTATCCCCCCAGTTCTCGTCACGTTCATAAAAATACAGTTAGTGTACTTATCCCCCCAGTTCTCGTCACGTTCATAAAAATACAGTTAGTGTACTTATCCCACCAGTTCTCGTCACGTTCATAAAAATACAGTTGGTGTACTTATCCCCCCAGTTCTCGTCACATTATTAAAAATACAGTTAGCGTAGTTATCCCCAGTTCTCGTTACGTCCATAATAATACAGTTAGTGTAATTATCCCCCCAGTTCTCGTCACGTTCATAAAAATACAGTTAGTGTACTTATCCCCCCAGTTCTCGTCACGTTCATAAAAATACAGTTAGTGTACTTATCCCCCCAGTTCTCGTCACATTCATAAAAATACAGTTGGTGTACTTATCCCACCAGTTCTCGTCACATTCATAAAAATACAGTTAGTGTACTTATCCTCCCAGTTCTCGTCACGTTCATAAAAATACAGTTAGTGTACTTATCCCACCAGTTCTCGTCACGTTCATAAAAATACAGTTGGTGTACTTATCCCCCCTGTTCTCGTCACATTCATAAAAATACAGTTAGCGTAGTTATCCCCAGTTCTCGTTACGTCCATAATAATACAGTTAGCGTAATTATCCCACCAGTTCTCGTCACGTTCATAAAAATACAGTTAGTGTACTTATCCCCCCAGCTCTCGTCACGTCCATAATGATACAGTTAGTATAATTATCCTCCCAGTTATTGCCAAGTCCACAATAATACAAGCACTGCTCTTATCCTCTTAGTTCTGGTCAAGTCCATAATCATACAATTATTGCCCATATCCTCCCAGTTCTTGTCAAGTCCATAGGAGAATACAATTATTTCCCTAATCTTCGCACTTCTAGTGAAGTCCATAATAATGCATTAAGTGCACTTATCCTCCCAGTTCTTGCCAAGTCTATAATAGAATTAGTGTACTTATCCTCCCAGTTCCTGTCAAGTTCATAATAATATATTAGGTGCACTTCTTCCCAGTTCTTCTCAAATCAACAATACATTTACTGTCTTTGCCATCCCAGTTCTTATTAATATCATTACATGCTGCAAAAGTGGCTTTTCTTTGCGATGACTGCAGCCGAACCCTTGAATTGGTACATTTGAGCTAGATTTGCAGGTGCAAGAATGGCGTATAGCAGAGCCGTGTTGCGTACCGTCTTTGCAACGGTAATGGTTGCCACTGAAACGGATACATAGTGCGAACTGCGCTCTTTGCAATGTGCAACGTGGAGAAAAACTTCTTTTCCATATAAATTGTTAATTATGTGTATTCACATAACACAATGCGAACATGTGCATGTGAAAACCTAGCGTTATGGTTGCACCTAAAAGTGGTCTTGATTCGGTGGTAGTCTGAAAGCTTATAACACTTTTACTCTAAGAGGAAAACAGTTACCCGCACCCAATCCCAACTCCATCACAAAACCCTGGCCCTGTCTGTGCCATAGATCTATTTTTGATGTGGTTTTTCTTGGGGATCGGCCGTGTTTCCCCACCGCCAAACTTTCAGGTACGTACCGTATTCAGAATGACACGCTTTGGTAATCATTGCACTGACATTGAATGGAGCTTGCCTTGCATCCTCGCCATAACCGTAGCATGTCGCACAGTTACCTGCAGACATAGTTTCAATAATAGACATTATGTGTATTTTTACTGTTTACGATTATTAAAACACACTGCCTAATGTTTCTTGACTTTTGGCTCTGGTACTCATTGAAATTCAAATTGTGGATAATATAAACATATTGTGAGCAAAAATAGCACAATGTGCTATTTTCGCCCACAGCATGGATTCATGATAATTGTATTTTTCGTCTCCGTATCATTTGTATTGCTTTATCTACATGTATTTGTCTTTGACTTTGATTTTTTCCAGTAACAGGGGTTTGATATATATATATATATATATATATATATATATATATATATATATATATATATATATATATACACATATATATATGCATATATATATATATATATATATATATATATATATATATATATATATATATATATATGTATATTCCCAGTGCATAACTTCTTCGTATGTCTTCTTTTTTAAAGCTCTCTACAGAACTATCACGTCATTTTACAAACTTCTTTCACGACACGCAAAACTAACAAGGGAAGGAACGCCCCTGTCTGAAACATGTCACTGTGTGCATCGCCCTTTATTTGGACGTCTCGATATACCTGTCCGTATCTTTTGTGAAACTGTCTTGTTGCCCGTGTTAATAGAGGTACATAAAAGAAAGTTGGTATCAGAGAGTCACCATAGCATTTAGAGTTGTAACGCTGAATTCTCTGAACAGAATACTAAATAAATTTGCGTCTTTTACGTGGGTCCGATAGAGACTTGCCTGCGATGGAGATTTTTAGCACTACATGTCTCTGCAGTCCCACTTTACTTCTCACGTGAAAGACAAACAAAATGAATCATGGTAAGGCTTGTATCATTAATCTAGAGCGTAGCATTCAAACAGTTTCGTGTTAAATTTGTATCACGCTTAAACATTAGGAAATAAAAGAGAGATATGAGCCACTTTAGTTTCAAGTTGTCGTATTATACTGATTTAAAACCTATTTTGATTTTTGGTCGAGTTCTCCCATGCTATCATGAATGGCATTTGGTTAACACCAACAGCAAACTATAGATGGCGCCGCTGCGCAAATGCTTCCCAAAACCATGGCCTTGGTTCCAATGAAAACAGCTGAAACGTGCACGTTCTCCAACACCAATGGTTATGCCAAACATCTGTTTTAGTTTGATACATTTGTCGTGAGGAAAGCTTAACACTCACATGTGGCAAATATATAAATCTCTGGGCCTCAATTTGTGTTAAACTCTGTCTTACATTACGGAGCAGCACATCTACAGAAACATGGTGAAGTGACGCCGGGGGGGGGGGGAGGGGGGAGGGAGAGCACAACCTCAACTACAGTGTGTGCGTGTGCCTCGGATATTTTTATACAATATCCTATCTTAATCCTACACCAGATGTAAAAAGGTAGCCTTTCTTAATCCTGTAATGTGTTGAAAGGAGTGCAGCAGTGGTGCATCCTGGTGCATTTTGGAGACATTTCAATTTTAAACAAGCTTTAGCATATTTTTACTTCCCACGAAAATTCCCCCCAAAGAACTTACTAATTATATCCTATATCTCCAGTCTATATCCAGGATCTATACATTTGTTTGAAAAATGAATAAGACATTCAGTCACTCAAATAATTGTTGGCCGTATCCTAATCCAGCTGTGTACATTTTTTCGGGGTGGGGGTGGGGGTGGGGGTGTTCTAATTCTGGGAGTAGTGAAAACGGGGCCTTTCCCGTGGCACATGCTCAGTACATTCCTGCATGGGAGTACCCCCCGGAGTGACGACACTTGCACGAAAACCATGACATTTTCTACCGTTTGCGTCACATTTATTTCTCTAGAAATTATGTGGGGTTCAGTTTCAGATGGTGTGAACAATTTATTGTCACCCCCTAAGTTGACATTTGCAGACAATCCATTGGTCAAATAATATTAATGGTAGTGAAATATCCTAGGGCCCCGAGGCTGCGTCCTATTACCACATTTCTGGGCCAAGACAAAACTGTGTATCTATGTTATTGTGCCGTGCATCGTGACTCTTCCAGTGCCTCGGCTTTCAAGGTGCCGTGGCTGCCAGCTGGGCACTGATATCATCGTGGATTTAGTTTTGTGTCAAATCTCCTGATTAGGGTAATCAACGACCTCCTACATCCCCGACAAAAAATCCCATTGGCGAAAAGCGGCATATCATGCCGGTAACGTAGGTGTTCCATTGATTAGTTAACCTTGAAAGCGCTGATTTATGACTGAGTCAGCAGCTTTCCTCGTGCGCAAAGTGTCCCAAGGAAAGCTGTTAACTAAGATTACTTTTTACTTGACACAAGGCTTGTTGGTGTTTGAATGAAAGCTTGAGGACCTATCTTCATGAGGAATTTGAATCTGTCAACCATTATATGTTTAACGGTAACAAGAAAACGACTTTAGCAGTGATTAGTACTTTAAGGATCAACAGTAAAGGAGTTACGTAAATTGGGCAACATATTAGATTGCTGGGCACTTTGGTGCTGTGGAACTACCACCCTTACAGACATTACATTTACTTAGTGGTTTCTTAATTGTAGTAGACGTGTCCCACTGGATGTTACAGTGTGTGGCGTGTGTCATCTTACTATTGTCATTGAGAATTGCATTTCATGTATCATGTGTAAGACTTATGAGTCAACATTGACTCTGGAAATGTATTTAAAAATACTTACTATTGTGCGAAAGGCCTGGATTTGTATTATAAGAGATAAAAACTGTCTGGCGACATTCACCCCATGGATAAAAAATATAGCGATAGTAGAATTGCAAGCAAGGAACCGGCGGCATTGCCGTGACACTTTAAGCACCAGTCAAGTTTTGATAGCAGGTAAAAAGGTAGGTGGATGTTCAACTTGCCTTCAGCACACACGCACTGGCCTCCCTCACAGATGACACTCAACAATGGACTTGTCTCCGTTGGATGGTAAAACTTAATGCACGAGTCATCTGCAGCGAAAAGGACATTTGTATTCAGTACAGATTGAAATGATTGCTCAAGCCATAAGTTCTAATTGTTTTCGTTTTACAGTGGCGGGTTTAAGACAAAGTAAGACACCATGAAATAAATGCCATGTAAATGGCTGATAAAGAAGGGCATAGAGTATACCAACTGTAGGGAGCGCCACTAGCAACTCCTATCTGCACTAATTTTTTACAAGTGGAGCCAACTTGGAATTATCAAATGTAAGAAATCTGCCAACACACATTTATCCACAACGTCAACAAGAACCTAAACAAGTGTGGCCACTGGTCAAACTGGTCTTGTTACTGGGGTACCCTCTTACATAGAACAATGCATGGCTTACCTGGTTCATAATAATCATACACTTTGACCGCTACTGGCTGCGTGTTTCCGATCACATGCTTTCTCGTGGCACGGAATTTCACACAATATAGGAAATCACTTGGAATCTGAATATTAAAAAAATCATCACTTCACAATATTCAAGAATAATATGATGAAAGGGATGTTTATGATCCAAAAATATATGTATGCCCCAAAATACAAAAGCGCGTAAATTTGGTCCATATATTATGTACTTTGTTTGTACATTGCATTTAGAACTCCTGACCGCAATGTGTTTTATTGGGAAAATCTGAGAAATTTAAATCCTGCTTTATTTGACGTCAAGCCATATTTCGTCAGTTTGGCACATATTTTCTGATTTTATTTGAAATTGGACTCACCTTAACGATCGTTTTATGCACTATGCTTTTTTCATGATTGATCTTAAAAATGGTGAGCATATTAGCGAAAGTACTTACCTTTTATCATTTGAAGATTTGGATAATCATTCTTTCTATGAATCTTTTTACACAATCTCTTTTTCGTTGTTTGCTAATATGTAACTCGAACACAGTTTGTTGGACTTCTTTAAGATCAATACGCAGCACTTGTATTAGAATTTAACCCACCTTTTTCAGATAGAAGATGACCGCCCGGTCCACCACTTCATAGTTTTCTACAACTTGCCTCACCTTTAACTGCAAAGGTATGATACAAAGGTTTTCATTTCTCTGATCCTTTCTGCCATAAAACAGTTATGTTTAATTCGGAAACATTTATATTTTGATTCGATGTGAATATTATGACCAGGGAAATTCTGAAAAAATAGACCTTTCAGCTGATGGGCCAAGGTATTCAAATTACACAAGAGAAGTTTCTTGCTCATTTTCTTATTCTAAAGACACGTACATTGCGTCAAAAGTTGCAAATTATCCCTTCCCGCCCGTTAGATATTGCCTGTGTTATTACATATGTATGCAATATTTAGTTTTAGCACCAGAGTTGCATGTGGTAATGTCACACTTCTTAATTAACTTGTATACCATTTTGGTGGTTACCTTTCGTAGATCGTCTGTTATGGGTTCAAAACCACTGAACAGTCCTACATGCATGATGGCCATCCCCGTGTCTCCGGGCACAAGATATCTATTGAAATAGTTAACAAAGAAAAATTAAACATAGAAGATGGGCATCATAGCAAGTCTCTTTGTGTGACTACAAGTGTCTCTAAGGTATGCTATAGAAAGAAAGAGATAGCAGAATGTCTTCGTTTACGCACCGACACAAGCTGTCACCAGACGGCACCACCTTCAGACTTTAAAACAGAAACCATGTCTTTCCATTATGAACTGTATGCACACGATGTGACTTCAGGTTTAAAATACAATGACCTTAATTTGCACAGGTTTGAAGTTCATGATTTATCAATATCCCAATGATCAACGTCACTGCTAAGACTGTATCCATAAACAATGTAGAGATTCTTGCCATAGAAGTTGCTGCGTCACAAAACTCCAAACATCTCGAGTGATGAAAGAATAAAGACAAGGAATACAGAAAAAAATATTAATATCTGTGTTGCACACAAATATAATATCAAAACCAAATTATTCCACAAAATCGTGGGAAAGAGGCTGATTGAAGTGATAATACGACATAAGTTTTCAAACTGAGTAAGCAAGAATACCTTGAAATTATACGGGGGCTGCAAAAGTTGATTTGTGTCAGAATATTAGGAATTGTTTCTGGGTTTTACCATGAGGTGTAGTTGTCATTGTTTTAATGACGATATTCGTATTTGCAAACCTTGATAAATGATTACTCTGTCAGTCAGATCTTGTATGATGCAGTTAGTTTTCAAGTTACCTGGCGCAGGTTTTGACAACAATGATTAATCTGCTAGCTCCACTATTACGACGGGTCGATCGTCCGATACGTGATCGTCTCCCTCCAAACCTTGATCGCGATCCTTTGCCGTCAAACCTGATCTCAATGTCGTTCTGCCTTCCATTCAAGCGTGCCCTGGAGGTTGGCAGGACACGAAGGCTGTAAAGTGTAGAAAAAATGGTTTGGATAATATGCTCACTTTAACAAGTTCTGTGCAAGTAATCGGCACCCAACACACTAGGAGAAATATAGCGTTTCAGGCTGGTTGGATATTATTATTATTATTATTATTATTATTATTATTATTATTATTATTATTATTATTATTATTATTATTATTATTATTATTATTATTATTATTATTATTATTATTATTATTATTATTATTTATTCGTGCAAGATATACCCCATTTACATCGGGGGCGCCACTGTCGGGGTATCAACAGTGGCGCATCCATTACGTCTGTACAGGATATGAAACTACATAAATCATTAAAACGTGAAAAAGATTCTGGTCGGCACCCATTCGTGATAAAATCTTAGTCGACCTAATATCCACTTAGAGTCATCGGAGGTACTCTGCGCCGCGCGGCTCTGCATATCCCTAAAAGATAGCTGGAGCAAGTACAAAATGATGGTACATAGTGACATAGATGTCCTAAAACTAACACAGGAACCCTACATTTCCAGATTATATGTAGAGCTTGTCGTCAGTTTTCTGACCAGCTGAATGTCTATGTACGAAATATGATTAATGGAAATACAGGAATAAGGAAAACACATTTTTTAAAATGATTGTATGATGTTCTCCTCGAATCAACGCAAAACCTGGTAGTCCTTGAATCAACGCAAAACCTGGTAGTCCTTGAATCAACGCAAAACCTGGTAGTGCGCCCACCCTAGATGCTTATCCAACTAAATGTTTTATTTATATGAATAAATTTATATTAGTAATTTATATTAGTGGAAACACTAAGCCTTGGTTATCAGAAGCTTCTGGGCAGCCCTACAGGTTAAAACAAACCGACATATATAAAAATTACGACAAGTGGCATCTAAAATCAACATTTTTTTCTCCTGGTTATTTTTGGTCAATATTTTCACGACAGTGAAAATTCAATTGATGCTGCATATTCCATTAATGGAAAACAGCAACCACATCTTAGGAAGACCCTTTTAGTTGCTGGACATTCAATCAAAGCAACCACACCTAGTCACAGAAACCATCCGACATCCTTCATCCAGTTGTAAGCATTCAAAATGGCCTGTAAATTTAGAACATGGCTGTTCAACTTATCACCTCCGCTGACTTGTCACTCAGGTGACGTTATCGGATCGTCTATCGTTCATTGTCTGTTCACATGATTGTATGTTTTCAACTCCCTCAAAACTATTAACCTGACTCTGCTAAAACTTTGGGTGAATATACCTTCAGTAGGTCTCTACAAAGTTGTTTCTTTTTTCCAACAGGTCACTATCCAATTTTGTTTTATATTTTCTTTTTTAATTATATGTAACTCGACTGACTTGTCAGTCAGATGAGCTCACAGCATGGTCAGCCGTCCGTCGTCGACTGCCCAGCCACAAGTGACATTTTCCACTTCCTCTGTAGAGCAGTTGCCCAAGTCCACTTCATGCTTGCTGACATTTGCCCATGGCCGGTCTTTACACCAATTTTTTTCCCCAAATGGTCATGCTCCAGTTAATTTTCTACCTTTCATGATTTTTAGTTCATTTTTTTTTGGGGGGGGGGAGACACAATATTAAAAAATCTGCCCCGAAACTGCCTGGTTAATTGCTTAAAATTTGGATAGTGGCACCTTTGAGCATCCGGAGACCCTAAATTGTTTAAAGTGGAGCCACATTTTTAAAAATAATTTTTGTGTGATTTCGCCATTTGTGACTTGAGTGTGTTGAACTTTGGCGGAAAAGCACCTTGTGGAACGGTTGAAAATTGTTCACTGGGTGGTGATGCATCCGAAAAAGGGTTCAGTTATCATCTGTGCAGCATTTCTGGCCATACAAGGCATGTTTGGGATGGATTCATGATATTTTCTTGTCCAATAATGATAAAATTTGATGAAAAAGAATAAAAATTGAAGATGGCGGCCATGTTACGAGACCTTAGGTGACCTTGAGATAATTTTAGCAACGTTTATTCTTAGGCACATTTGCAGCTTTCACGTGCCATTAGTTTCTGACTCACAAATTTTCTAAATATACTCACGAATGTATTTCAATTGACATTTGCTGAATTTAAGGCTACATGTTTGAATGATTCATGTGGTTATACTGGTGTACATGTTTATGGTTTTCTCCAGAACTATGAAAGAGATGCACTTCAACTTGGCAGGAATATACCTTGGGTGAGTGTCTACCAAGTTTCTATTTGCTGACTTTGTTAGCAATCCAGCCAGCATTACGTTATCTGGATTTTGACATGGAGCGCTACAATAGCGCCACATTGGACCCAATTTGTCGAAGTGCCCGGGTCCCTAATATTCTGGAACGTGCTACATGGAAGTAAACAGAAATGTAACTTGTGCAGGTGATGACTTACTCGTCTACATTAAAGTCATTATTCCAATCTGGCACGTATGTCTCACTGGCCACTGTCAGGTCAAACTTGCAGATCTCGCTATCTCCGGATGGAATATTGAAACGAGCTTCTACTTGCATCTGACCTATACCAGTGCCGGCCGTGTTAACAAACAGGTGCCCTCCATGTGGTACCTAGAGCATAGCAGGAGTATACAGCATGGTGCAAAGTAATGAAAAACCATGGTCAGATACTAAACAAAAAAGAATCAGTTGACGTACTGGGTAAATTTAGGTTGCATATGGACAAGTGTTTGGTGTTTGTAATATCAAAATGTGTCACCGAAAATGGGGAAAGGGATCACGATACGGTTTTGGACTAATTATTCACAGATTTAAAGTTATTAATCCGTTTTAATTTGGAATGTCAAATATTCATTACAAAGTTCATGATGACGAAATGCACAAAACTGTTATCTCTTTCAGTGCACATTTTGAGTGAGTAAACAGCTTTCCTCGGTTCGCTTAAAGCACACCGAAAAGGTCCGAAGAAAAGCTTTAACCCGAACCACATTTTTATAGTCGTACCAACTGATATGCTGATGCTTTATTGACATGTCGGTTTCCAAAGAATGTAAATTTAGTACCCTTATGTCGCGTCTGAGCACACAGACCTTTGCCTAAATTGGTAACGGAAAGACTCAATCAAGTACATCTATCCAAGAGATATATTTACATACTGTAAGAAAGTTACGTTCTTTTGTACTGCAGGTTGTGACATCACTATGCGATGTTACACTATAAATTCTTTACAAAAAGCTGCTGTCACGTGGCTCACATTTTCCACTTGCCGTTGGTGAGCGTTCTTCTGGGTGACCGTAATATGCTTTTTAAACGTGTTGTCTGCTTCTGACGACAAGTTACAGTGTAAATGCAGGTTGTTATCCGGAACCCTTGCATTGTATTTCGCCAAGGCTTGTAGGCTCACCACCGTGTCCTGTACAGACGTAAGAAAGTGTATGTTACGAATTCTGAACAAATACTGGGTGTTAATGTTGTCTACAAAGCAGACACGGAGCAAAGAGGATCTGCAAAGCTGCCCTGATAGCTCAAGAATAAACCCATCATCATAAATCTAGTATAACACACAGATCAGCAACACGATATGATAACAGTCAAAAACGTTATTGTGAATGCGACCTGCTCCAGAGTAACGCGGTGCCAGACGGAATCGCCTGCTATGGGAATTGACTCCGGCAATTAACTTTTGATAATTCATCTCTGAAAAAGTCAACTTTAACTTCGTGATATATACAGTCTATTACGGGGGCAAATCTTCTATTTATTGGAAGCGACAGAATTCATTTTTACAGTGTTTAACTTTTCTATGATGATATCAATCTTCCAAGATGATTCAATTTAGTATCAGATATCACTTTTTCTACCACCATAATTTCCATTTTAAATCTGTCCACATTTTTAAAACTCAGCAAGATGTACATACATGTGGAACTCAGCAAAGTGCTTCCTATGTATGTGAAAGACGAAAACACGTGTTGACCAATACTGAATTTTATGAACAGTAGTTTGGAATCAAGGACACAGCATATGGGATTCTGAGTAAATCTAAATGATGTATATAGGCTGTCTCTTTCCCGTTTGTCTTTCTTCCATTAAATTTGGGTGCAGGGAGTTTTGCTCTGTGTGTGCGTCACTGTGTTACGTTTATTGTCTGTCTTTTTGTTGTGTATGTGTCATTCATTTGTCAATATGTGATGATATCTTTGAAACATGATGAATGTCAATAAAGATTCCCATGTATTCTAATGTTTCTTCACTGAGGAAATATTTTCATTTTCGGTAAACGAAACTTCACTGAACAGCTCATGAGAATCAAAAGTCCTAGTATCCAATGAAAACAATGACTCGTTCTCACCTGTGTGGATACAAATGCCCGTCTATAACTTGTTCTCACCTGTGTGGATACAAATGCCCTTCTAGAACTCATTCTCACCTGTGTGGATACAAATGCCCCTCCAGAATTCGTTCTCACCTGTGTGGATACAAATGCCCTGCTAGAACTCGTTCTCACCTGTGTGGATACAAATGCCCTTCTAGAACTCGTTCTCACCTGTGTGGATACAAATGCCCTTCTAGAACTCGTTCTCACCTGTGTGGATGCAAATGCCCTTCTAGAACTCGTTCTCACCTGTGTGGATACAAATGCCCTTCTAGAACTCGTTCTCACCTGTGTGGACGAAATGCCCTTCTAGAACTCATTCTCACCTGTGTGGATACAAATGCCCCTCCAGAATTCGTTCTCACCTGTGTGGATACAAATGCCCTTCTAGAACTCGTTCTCACCTGTGTGGATGCAAATGCCGTTCTAGAACTCGTTCTCACCTGTGTGGATACAAATGCCCTTCTAGAACTCGTTCTCACCTGTGTGGATACAAATGCCCCTCTAGAAGTCGTTGTCACCTGTGTGGATACAAATGCCCTTCTAGAACTCGTTCTCACCTGTGTGGATACAAATGCCCTTCTAGAACTCGTTCTCACCTGTGTGGATACAAATGCCCTTCTAGAACTCGTTCTCACCTGTGTGGATGCAAATGCCCTTCTAGAACTCGTTCTCACCTGTGTGGATGCAAATGCCCTTCTAGAACTCGTTCTCACCTGTGTGGATACAAATGCCCTTCTAGAACTCGTTCTCACCTGTGTGGATGCAAATGCCCTTCTAGAACTCGTTCTCACCTGTGTGGATACAAATGCCCCTCCAGAATTCGTTCTCACCTGTGTGGATACAAATGCCCTTCTAGAACTCGTTCTCACCTGTGTGGATGCAAATGCCGTTCTAGAACTCGTTCTCACCTGTGTGGATACAAATGCCCTTCTAGAACTCGTTCTCACCTGTGTGGATACAAATGCCCCTCTAGAAGTCGTTGTCACCTGTGTGGATACAAATGCCCTTCTAGAACTCGTTCTCACCTGTGTGGATACAAATGCCCCTCTACTGTTGCGCTGTTTCATAAGCCACAGAACAATAGGTTTGCTGTACTCCATGTCTTTGTGAGCAAGTTGTGCCAGCAGAGCGTACCCAGTGGTCTCCACGGATATTGCATCAGCCTTTTTCCGGTACCAATAAGGCTTGAAACTTGCCACTTTCTGATTATTTGCTGCCAGCCAATACCTTGTATGAGTGGCTGCAAAATTGTAAATTGTGTCTTAATGGAGCCGTCATGTGAATTTCCGAACAGAGTTGATGGGGTATGGTTTTTTCTCATATTTTGGCATTCTCGCATCTGAGTTGTCGGTATAGCGCTCCTCGGAGTTGCGCCGATACATGACTCTCTGTATCTTATTGTATTTGTGTCTTTTTGCCCAGAATCACTTCCTAGTAGTCATTACCCTATTTCGCAGTCGAACTCTTTACTCTCCACAAGCTAACCTGTCCCTGTCTAACCTTTATACATATGGAATTACTATTGTCCATATTGCACACGTTCCTCTGTAAAATTTTGACATAGGGTGTATTAGCCCAAACAAATTAAAGGGTCTTCAGCGGGTAACTACTCAACATGTTTAGGAGCCTATGTAAACCTGGACGTCTCGTGTAAAGGACTACAAGAAATAGTATTTTAATGTCTGCCCTAAGGATAACATAGGAAGGAATAACTGTTTAATGAGGTATCTAAGGTAAAGCAAGGGTAAAGTTGTGTAGCCGAATATCTACCGTGCATTACCTGGGTTATGACGGGCCAAGGACTTGAGTTTCTCGTTTGCCTCAAGTTTCTTGCTGCTGTCTGCCAGGGCCAGCGCGTAGGCGACGATTGCCACGGCGTAGGGCGATCGCAGTCGGGCCAGCTGGCCCTCCAGATAGGCCACAGCTCGGCGCTGAGAAGCAACTGTTGACTGAAGCAGGCAAGTGCATTTATAGCAAAACGTACAAGTTTATTCATAATTGTTACAATTGTACAATAATTCGGTTGGTAATAGCTTGCATCTAAGTTACTGAACGCTATTTTAGGCCGCTACAGTCCATGTTTGCTCTCCTATACTGTGGCTGTGGGCTCTTCATGCATGACATATTGTTTATCTTTTCGTCCTCCAACAGGGAAGTTTTGTGCGAAGACTATAAGGTCTCTCATGACATGAGATCGATGCCAACAAGACAAACAATGCAAACATGTCACACACGAACCCATATAATTCCGCGACGTCATGATACCACTACCAATAAACATATACAGCCATCAGTAAGCGTATGGTGTATATCGTCTGCACTGAAGTAGAAGGAGATACTTACCACCAGAGGGCAATCAGCTTCCAGCATTGCGATGAGAACGAAGGCAGTCAGGGCAGGATCTCCAAGCATGCCGCCCTGTAGCGGGAAAACAACTGCTGTGACAGCGGACAAAATTTTCTGTATACTCTTGGTACTTCTGTCAAACAGGGAAACGCCCTCTTCATGGTATACCTTCAGCGGACTTTTATATTCACTCTATAGAGAACATACGTGACCATCGAAGATTTCTTCTATTTCTAAATCATATTCTGAACACATTTCTTAGTCATAGTATTAATCGTAATACATTTGAGATATTGCAGTTTTCTGATCCTGCAAAAACGTGACCTACGTGTTACATGCTTGCAACTTTTCTGATTTTGTTTTGGTTCTGTAGTTGTTGCTTTTATGGCAGTTGCTGAGAAGACGGGCAAAATATCAATGCTAAAAGGTAAAATTCCCATTGTGGGCATGGCATCTGTTTCTTGCCAAGTAAACCAATAATATAATTCATGAGCCATCAGTGCCAGTCACCAGACGGACCGAATGCGACCGTATTCCGCAAGCCGGAGGCATCAATGATGCACGTAGGAAGACGGTCGGTCTGGTGATTAGGGTTACGAATGGTTTTATATTTATCCTGTTCTCGGGCAAAAACAAGTTTGTCAGTAGCCTCTGCACATCAAAACCAACTTTTATAAAAGAAAACTAACGCTTGGCATAGGGATTTTTTGACAAATGTCAAAGTAATTCGGTCATGCAAAAAAAAAAAAAAACAAGCGGCAACAAAATGGCGTCTTTGCTGGATTACAGGGATAAAAGCTTCATAAAAAATTAGACGATCAGTGGAGTGTGACCCTCGGAACAGGTATAGTAGAGACCTTCCCAAGGTAAACCTCCACCAAGTTTTAAGTGGATCTGGTTTTCAGCTTCGGACAGAAAAATGTACCTGTGGGCAGACGACAGACGGCGGACGGACGATGGACCCATACCCATCGTATAAGCTCAGCAGACTTACAACTCAGATGAGATACAAAGGATCAATATTAAACAACTGACCGTCATTTCCTTTTTGTGAATCTTGTATCGTTCATAGTAGGCGCCATTGGATCTTTGTCGCTGAGCTAGCCATTCTATTGCTGAACAAATGACCTTTTTGTCCATATAAGCAAAAGCGTTTGCTTCAGAGAAAACTTTCAATGTAAATGCGGTTAACCTGTAATTAAAGAAGATTCTATAAGAAAATGTTGTGTTCAAGGAGTTTTGTTGCATCTATAGGTTCTCTTTGACAACATTCATCAGACAAAATTGTGTTCTTGACACTGCGCAGTAGTGCAAATTTTATGCAGAAAAACAAGAATATCTAGTTTTGGAAGCAAGAAAGTGGAAAGATACTCATAACAATGAATTTTAAAATTGGTCTCTTAGCAGCAGCGAGTACAAAATGATCGCCTATTGCCTTTTTTTTTAAGTGTTTTGATGAATGGCAAACTACTTTGCTTTAAACTCTCCAAATCAATTCTAGTTTGACGTTACGGCGGGAAAATTGAGGCTCTGCTTCCGTAATTTTTGCGAGAAAAATAAATTTGATAAGGAGAGAGAGAGAGAGAGAGAGAGAGAGGAGAGAGAGAGAGAGAGAGAGAGAGAGAGAGAGATAGAGAGAGAGAGAGAGAGAGAGAGAGAGAGAGAGCTGAACATTTTGGAGTGTTTGGGATCATTAGCTTAATATCACGAAGAATAGGTTTCATAAGTCATAGTGCGCATGTGATTCGTCGCTTAGATTGCATCGAATGTCTTAAGGATGTCATTGAGAAAGCTTTATGTGTAGAAGGCTAACAGAACATCCACATGTTGCTGCTCCATAAACAAAAGTACAAATAATTACAGAAATATGAGAGTGTAAAACAAATGCTACTTTGTCGTTTGATCTATTACATTTGATGTCACAAATTTCACTGCAGTAAACGCGTTGGGGCCATGCAGGCCAGTCAGTCCGTTTCCTGTATGTGTTACTTTACAGTAGACATAAGGTTCCAGTTACATTGTCAACCATAAGACGAAAACCTGATAACAGTCGTTAATTTGCTACAAAATAACGTTCTGAATTTGGTTACCAAGTTCATATTTAACACAGCTTTGAACATTTGCTTCATTTTAAGCTATATTATTTCTAACGTGAGCTTATTACCATGAGCTTGAAGTCTTGTTAGTCCACATTGCGAAGCTGCCGTCTTGCTTTCTGAAGCCTAGCTGCTTAGCAATTCCTTCAAAATAAAATCAATGAAACATTTGATGCAGTAAGCGAAGCAAATATCAAGAACGAAATACCATTTTGTATTACGGGGAATTTGTAGCATGGGTGGGGCCTTAAAATTCTGAAAAGTACGCTTTATACCAAGAGATTCTACGTCCATTCTTGGATGCTCAATTGAAAACTTGACAATCTTTGATCAAACGGGAAGGTGAGCGAGGCGGATGGAGGGGGGGGGGGGGTCCTGGTATGTGGATATCAGTGGTACCTATCGCTGCATTTTATTTCCTCTGTTAAAGCACGTCGCAATTTGCGCGAGTAAACTCTAAAAACGAGGTGCAGTGACACAGCAAGAAATCTTGTATCACATGTTTACCATATCTCAGAAACCTCCGATCAAACAAAATCTGCACGGCAAGTGACAATTTTGAGTCAGCCTCTGCGTAATTTTCACAGTGTCTTACATCACGTTATCGTTTGGCTACTTATAATACTTGAAAAGGTTTAGTTGACGTGGGAAAACAAGGTATCCCCTGGTGCATGAATTCAGTGGCCTCCAAAGCGAGACAAAGGTCAGATGTTGTCGCCAACGACAGTTGGTACTCAGGGGCGGGAAGACCACTTGCTGCCGCTTCCAGCCAGTGTTCAAGTAAGGCGCAAAAGGTGTTGTATCTGTGCCATCATGTTAGCGTTTCAAAAAGTGCAGAATCTGAGGGGTTTATTGTAGCACACAGATAATTTGGAGTTGTATGCTAAATCCACAGTTGCCTCGCGCGCACGCTTCCGTACAAATCAGCGCGCCGACTTGCTTCAAAAGGGGCTCCCTACAGGATGTTGACGCCATTTGGTGGTACTTTTGCCGACAATGTCAAAGCGTCTTGCCCAATGCCAAGTCCCATGCTTCTTGTACGCTTGATCTACATGGAGTGAGAGTGCTTGGCCGGCAGGGCTTTAAATGGTCTAATTAGTACGGAGTGAGTTTTGCGACTTACGGGCACAATTCCTGCAAAACCTTTGTTACATACCAAAATGAAGGCTAAAAATACCAGATATTTTTGTTTTGCTAAATGCTGCACCCACCTTTCTTAATAAATTTCCTGGTTTTCCTCTTTATGGGTTTGGTCATCTGTCCGGTTTTCTTGAGGTACTTAAGCACATATACATTGGCAGCTAATCCCGCCGCCGTCTGCTCGCCACACCCCGTAGGCAGATGCACCATATCCGTTATCCCGTCAATTGTTGTTGGGACAGATGGACCAATGACTTTTCCTGCAAAATTCAACTTAAGTGTTTGCGTTTTGAGGTAATCAATCAACATTTTAAAAATCATTTGGTAATTTTATTCTAGAATGATGACCTGCATTGTCACACATGAATACAAACAACGATTTATTTATGAAATGAAATCTCTCAGCCTATAATTAAAAAAAAAATGAGATTCTTCATTATCATTTCCTTCATCATGTGTAACAAACACTGAACAGAACATTTCATGATTTACATTATGACAAATCTCCTAATGTCATCTGGACACATGTAATCCTGGTTTCCGTTATGACTGCGGACAAATTGCCAACATACGCCATCCTGATTTTTTATTGAGATGTTACTTGAAAATACGTTTTCTTACATTTACGTTTTAACTTAAACTTTGTATTCACTTTAAAAATGCTATGGGCAGTGTCATGTTGGTTGTATTTAAAATGTTGTCCAGTTGAGCAGATGTTTGTGGCAGGAGTCCAAGTGGTGGCTTGTTGAAAAAATGCCAGCGGGGCAATAACAAAAGGAACTACAGGACTGTTACAGACCTGTGCTCAGCTGCCCTTGGATGCGTAAAATGAAATGGTCCTGTGACCTGTGAGATTATGGAATTACAAATGACACACACACACACACACACACACACACACACACACACACACACACACACACACACACACACACACACACACACACAGATATATATAAATCATTGTCACATGACTATTTGTCTAAATCAGTTGAGACCCACGAATTGACATACATACAAAAATACGCTCACTATTGAACTGCAAGTGACTTCAAAGCGCCTTCTAGCTTCTCTAGAATCTCTACGACAATTTCCGAAAGGAAGTCGAAAATGCGAATTTATTCATGGAAGCATGAATAAGAAGTACTGGAAGTGAAAAATTCGTCATTACATCTGGGATCTAAAGTAACGTCATCCATCGAAAAATCAATGCTGCAAAACAATTAAGGTCTAAGAACCGAAGTAGTGTCCCTATACAACTTAGAAGCAATTGCCCAAGGGGGGGGGGGGGCTGGAGGAGGAGCTTTTTAAAAAGGTTTGTCATAAAATATCGAAGAATCGATGGAGCGGGATTATTTGAAAAGATTTGGTACATTCCTATACAGTATAATCCCTACTAAATTTGAGAAGGATCTGGCTAATGGTTATGGAGAAGCCAAAACAAATATGAGAGAGTAACAGACGGAGGGCGGCGACTTACCAAAATATAAGGGTAGCTGCCTGACAGGTCAGTTCTGCTACAAACATTATTGTTACATAATGGACTCACGGCGAAAACGACAAAATGTAACGTAAAAATTGAATTTTACCAGTAACGCTGACTTTGCATTTCTCTGAGCCAGGAATTGTTTCCTTTGGTAATCTGACGTCGACACGGTTAAATTGAGCCCCATTTGTGATACCTACAACACCTAATTAAACACAGATGAGATGACGTAAGTAAAATATTCACAAAATGAGGCAAAGGAACTGAAGCTTCCTTGTAAATACAAAGCAAGTGGTACAAACATTTGGTATTGTTACTGTCAAATATACTTGATTCAAATACTGAACGGTTGTCACGGCTTTTTAAGCAAGACTTAAATCATATTACACAACCACAAAATCATACTCAATATTATATCTATCAGATATATGACGCAAAGAGATGAAACGTCAGTGGCAGATCCACCATAAGCCATGTTCAGCCCACACCGCTCTTATTCAAACGAATCGACCTAAATTTGTCTTATAATTAAGCTGATACAAAGTGTTCACTCCACACACACACACACATATATATATATGTATGTATATATATGTATATGTATATATATATATATATATATATATATATATATATATATATATATATATATATATATATATATATATATATATATATATATATATATATATATATATATACATATACATATATATTATACCTGGATTGCCTGGTAGTTTACATAAACTAATCTGGAGGCTCTGCAGACGCATAACACACACAGTAGTATGATGATATTCATAACAATTCTTGACATTTTGTTCCCCGACATGACTCCTTCGCAACCTGTAGGCAACCATGATTCACAGTCCCAGAAGAATTCATGTTAAAAAGCGTCTGCTGCTTCCAATATAAGTTTTGGACAGCAGTTCGTTTGACTCGACATCCAGATCAGAACTACCCCTGAGCATAAGCTGAAGAATACATATTTTTGTTAAAGGATAGGAGGAGAGATGGGCTGACCCCAGTGGCCACGATTCAGGAAACAGCTTGTAGAAGGATGGTTCTGATGTCGAAATAACGTAGACAGCAAAGGAAAAAAAATGGTCAATATTTTCATTTCCGATTCCACAGGAACAAGACGGAGAGGTAACAATATTAACTAAATTGAATGACTGATTCTTAATTCCGTATGCCATACATTTGCAAAACGCTGCCCATATGCAAAGTAAGGATTGGGACTATCTTCGAGTAGTAAACACTTGAGTTTGGTTTTGAACAGGGATAAGGAGTGAGATAGACGAACATCGACTTGAAGTTCATTCCACAACCGGATTGTCGACGGAACAAAGGGTTCTTTCAAACGTTGTTTTCTAGATTTAATTTGCTTCAGATTATGGGAATTTCTTAAGGTAGGACCAATTGTTGTTTCAGAAGAAAAGAGAGCACTAGGCCATACAGATAGGACGGAACCTGTTTATTGTACATTTTGAAATATTTCCTGCGAGTGGCCAGTGTTTCCCAGCCGAGATCAGCGAGTAGACGATCTTGATTTGTGTGACGCAAAGCGCGGGTGCACGTCCTTGCTGCTTGATATTGGACTGATTCTAGCATAGCTGATAAGGTGTGACCACAGTTGTCGAACAAGACACAACCTTACTTTAGCATAGGACGAATCACTGACTTATACACTTGACAAAGAGCATTTCTGGATAATTTATATTTGAAACGTTTGAGAAGTGCAATCCTTCTACTAGCTTTATTCGTGGTTCGCAAAATGTGTTCTTTCTAATTTAAGTTTGAACACAGAGTGATGCCAAGAGTTGTATGCCTGGTACTTTTTGGAATTTAATTTCCATTCAGGTACAAAGGGCCATGAAATGGTTTGTTTTTCCTTGTGGAGAAAATAAGCAAAAGAGGTTTTATTGCATTAAAAGTTACTTTTCAAGATCTACCCCAGATTCCAACATGATCCATATCAGTTCTGTGTTCAACCTTAAAGTAGAGTCTGCGGAATTTCTTACAATTTCTCGAAGGGAAGCATCGTCAGCAAATAATCGGATGCCAGTAGTAATATTATCAACCATGCCATTGACATAAATCCAAAATAAAAGGGCCCAGTGTGGACCCCTGGGGTACACCTGCTTCAACAGGGAGCCAACTCAATTCTTGTCCTGTGATAACCATCCGTTGAAACGGTTCGAAAAATAGTGCTCTACCCAAGATACCAATAAGTTGTCAAAACCCCGTGTCCGAAGTTTGAAAAGTAAACCTTTTTGCCACACTTTATCAAAGGCTTTAGAAACATTCAAATGGATCATACGTATTTCATTTCCGCAGTCAACACCACTGTGTATTTTATGGGTGATGTTTTGGAGTTGGTTTACAGTTGAGTCGCCCTTTTTGAAGCCCAAGTTTCTTCGACAAATAATTGCCAATTCCAACCGACCCGTAGCACTGCATGTTTTAAGATACTTTAAAGCATTTGTAACATCATTTTCACTCACACAAAAAAGCCCAAGCCTTGCATTAGTGACAAAGCGGACGTCGGGCAGAGAGGTAGGAGCTAGATCTACTGGTAGTTTACATTGACTGACAAAGTGCGTGTTAAATATGTCCGCCTTTTCGATGTCATTAGTGATAGGTTTTCCATCCTCTATTAAGGGAGGTAAGGACCAGAATACTTTGCAACCAAGATCTAACTTATTCAATGGCCACCATTTTTAGGATTGATGTCTCTACTATCGATTTCGTAACGTAGTTTCCTAAAATACTCATAGACAGCTTTTTTTGTTTGCCATAACACAATCATTTCAGGTACGTTTATAAAACTGAAATAAGCGTTCAGATTGTGCAGTGTCTTTTTCAGCCTTTTTGAAGCGTTTCCATGCTCGATTCCTTTGTCAGATTAAGGGTTTAATATTCAAGTTTATACAGGGTGTGCCCTTTGGTCGTACTATAAAGATCTGTGGAAGGGGCGCATTGTTTGAAAGACGTAAATCGTACCAAAATGAGAGAATATCGTCAGTATCATCGAAAGTGTTAAACGCCACGTCCCAAGGTGCGATACTCAAAGACTCATTGAGTGCGTCAAATTCTAGCTTATCAAAATTCCAAAATTCACGTTAAAAAGATTTTTCGGAAGGAAAAGAGAGAGTGATACTACAGGAAACGACAGAATAGTCAGACGTCGATATGGGAGGTAAAATTCCACTATCCAAAATAAAGCCTGGAAAATCCGTAGTAATTAAATCTAGTAAGGATTCAGTAAATTCCGTGGAACGTGTAGGTTCATTAACAATTTGAAAAAGATTGCTTTTAGAAACAATATTAAAAAGGTGGTTAACCAGTTCGTCATCCGCATGCTCTGTGCTCCAGTCTGTACAGCGATCATTGAAATCACCAGTAATGACTATAATATTTGGATCAAGTCCCAAGGCAGCAGAAGTGGAAGTAGAAAGATTATAAAGAAAGCTTGTTCTGACGTCCACGGGTTGACCTGGTTGACGATAATATGCACCAATGAGGGTTTCCCATTTGTTGTTTTGAATTCTATCCACAGAAACTCACTGTTTGTATCTTCCAAGTCAGGTCGATGACTGAATGGCAAAGATTGTCGTACACTCTTCTAGACCAACTTGTCTGTCTTTGCGCAACGCCAACGGTGGTTATCATTAATAAGGAAAGACCAAATTAACTTGACAAAGTGACAGACACGTACGCAAAGATCCAGTGAGAGGCACAGAGGGAGGAGGATCGCAAATAATAACGATGTATGAACATGGTCATTGCATACACTGACTCCAGTAATTCTACATCAAAATTTCAAACAGGTTTAATACACCGACAGACATCAAATTCACTGCTGGAAGTAAGTATAAGTAAGAGGAGCTTCTTACTGTCAGCCATGTAGCCATCGACTTGGCCAATCGTGGTGGTCGTATTCTCTTTCAGCTCGCCTGCTGGGTCGAGTACCAAAGAGTGCGTAAGTATTTTCTCGATGCCCTCTGGCTGTGAACAAAACACCGTTAAACATCTAAAGAAGCCTCAGAAATGTTATAAGTGATAGATATGCTGTGCAAAAAAGTAAAGCCCCCCCCCCCTCCTCCTTAAGGGAGGGGGCATAACTGTTCTGTACAGTATATTTTGTTGTCAGAAGTTATTTTTTTTACGAGCCATTTAGACCCAATGAAGCCTGGTATGACATTCAATTGTCGGTTAAAACCATATATCTGCACTTGCCTGGTACACTTGTCACGTGTGGTTATGAGTATCTCCAACGGTGTGCTTAACCGTAAAAAGTCAGTTGTGGCCATAAAATCTTTAATATTTAGAAGCAGCATGTGTTTTACGTCGGGTGTACTATTGTACAAATCGAAAAAAATATATACATCATAATAATGAGTGTACGATACACTTATGTGTTGCGTAATACAGTTTAACTTTCGAAGCAGCACGCACCCTTTACATCGAGCGGGCAAAGATTACTTGATTTCGAGATCACTCATCCTAAACGAGCCATCAATTCACATTAATACATGGCTATGATGTAATGAAAGTGTTACGTTTTTCAATATGTCTACTTACGACGACCCTCAGTTGTTTTTTTATTATATCTCCGGTGCCGGCAGAAAAGGCCATAACTTTGATAGTGTACTCTCCTATGTCCAGAGGTACAATAGGGTAGGTCACGGAATAGGCATCATTCGGTCGGACTTTAAAACTCTTGGCTTCACTTCTCTGCCCGGGAGTGGCCGTAGAACAAATACCCTTTACTCCGTCCAAGTACATTGTCACCTGTTCGTATAGAATTCATATGCAATTGTGAACTTTACTTTTCAGAATTTTGACAGGCAACCTCAAATGTTTTAGCAAATGTTGGCACTCCCAAAACACGCTTCTACTAAACCCATAACCCTAGTTTCGTTAACTTTTCTCTTGGCCTTGTTTGGGTCATTATATATATAAATCAATTTTCTATCATAACAGCCCTGTGACTGCAGGACTCACGTCAAAGGTACTCATCTGTGACTCCAAGAGATACGCAATCTCAGCAGGTTTCATTGCTCTAGCTTTAATCCGTTTAATATTATCCCGAGCAGGATATTCCAAGATATATAAATTACATGTGACTGATTTGTTGACCTCGAGACCCATGTTATGTCATTCATCTATAACCAATAGGCAATGTCTCCCCAGAATACACAAAGCAAGCCAGCAAATGCCTCTACTGGGAACTATCACACGGAAGCCAATTTTAAACAAATATTGGCCATTTGATCTTGTCAGTTACATAAGGGCTATCTGTGAGCAAAATTATTCCAGGTCTTGCATGTACTGCAGTATGGCTTACAAAAGCATTGTCAAAAATGAATAAATGAAAACTGTTAAACAATATCATTAATTTACACGACAGAAGAACTGTCTTGCAGTGTGGGGCACTCATTTTAGTTCAGGCATTTTAAAATAAAATAAAGGCCTTCTTACCGGTAGCTCTATGTTTTCGTAGTTAAAGACTGTTGCTTGGATCTGAATCTGTTCCCCTTTAATAACAGAATATGGAAGCTCCAACTGGATGAAGAATTTCTTGAATGCCGTAATGTTCCTAGGGCTTGCTACGCACATACCCGTCTGGGTGGACACGCCTACGCCGTGAATGACCCAGGTGGTGATGGCGTCTGGCAACTCCATAGGCACAGACAAGTGACCAGTTTTACTGAAAAAAATAAAAAACGCACATTTTTAATGAAGTGAGAGTTGTTCTGATGATGATGGCAACAATTTTACAACCACTTGATGTGACTGATAGCGTTGCTTGTGTATAGATGATGTGCGCCTCTGACTACGCATGCGCGACCATTTTTGACGCGCGATGCATTGTGGGCCTGGTAGTAGTAATCAGTCGGTGAAGAAGCAATGGCGAACATGCAAAGTGATGGGAATAAAATGAAAGAAAACTTGAACACACCTATGAGCAAGGTCCTGCTCCAACAGTCCCAATCGCAGTCTTGTGAGAACTAAGAAAAGTTCCTCTGGTGGGGACAGTGCTCTGACATTAAGTTTTTTCTCCTTGACACTGTCTTTTTTCTTTGAACCCCCAAAAATCAGTTGTTTCACATCTGGCTCGATGAAGGAGTACAAATTTCGGAAATCCCACATATTGAGGCCCGTGTAAAAAAAAACATTATTTCATCACTTTACATAGCAGACTTTAGTCCAAAAAGTCGACTCTCTGTTGATTCTTTTTGCTTTTGTTGTTGCACGATGTTTGTATGTAGTTTTCTGTTTAACTGTAAGCATCGCCTGTTGTTGATCGTGGCTTCCTTTCTGGCGTCAACCAAGTCTTGTCTGCTGTGTTCAAGTTGCTTTTCTAACTCCAAAATTCTTGTCCGCATTCGGTCAATTTCGTGTCCCATGTCTTCAATAATGTTTTGTTTCTCTTTTAATTTGCACAATAAGTCTAATGTTCCCACACTGTAGCTGTGCTCGTCCGCAGGATGGTATGTGTTTTCAGTTTGCTCAGCGACAGAGTCGTCCGCCATGTTGTTTTTGCCGCTAACATCGGTATCGCATTCCATAATGTCCATATCGCCCTGAGCAGCGGTACTTTGTTGTATACCAGGTTGTGCATTGTTGTACTGACCAAGATGTAGTCGTCTACGTGACTTTGGAACTTTTATATCCTTTAGGGGGAACACTTTGGGGACATTATTCAGATAGGTCTTTTTGCCACCAACAAAATGGTCACTGCAAACACGGTGGCCGATCGTGGGGTTAAACCGGCTGTATTTTCCAGTGTTTCCAGCACGTGAGATATTTCTTAGCCAGGTTTCCCTGAGCTCCTTTGCCTTTGGAAAGTTGTAGAAACTAACTCCCTTGTGTTTCGTTGAATTATTGTACCATCCAGGCACACCACAAGTAAACCCACCCATGGCTACCTATTCACCTCCAAAGGCTTAGTAGATTTGGAGGTGAACAAGTGTCTTTCAGTGTTACGCTGAGCTAATAGAACTACTGGCGATCCCACAATGCAATTTTCCAATATGGCGCTAATTTATTCACACTATCGGTGGCGCACATCATCTATTGACAACGTGCGTGCGGGCTCTGACGTGGTCAATACGTATCTGTGTGCTTCTTAGCGTCGCACAGTTAAAACCAAGCGCAGAGCCGTATCGAAGAGAGCTTCATGAGGTAATGTTCAATGAAAAAATTTTGCAAAAATGTTCAATCTATGGATAATTTATTCTAGGGGTAATCTGAAGAATCTTTTGATCCTAAACGTTACCAGGAATCATAGCGAGCGTCAGCATTAACACCTCTGCATACAAGACATAACAGAACGATAAATCATCCAATCAGAAGACTACTCAGCATCTACTCTATGGATTTGATTTTCTTTGTCACCCCTATTGCGCATGCGCACATGGGCGGTGCCATCGCCTTTTTTATGCATCCCGGGAAATTTCACCAGTGTTCGTTACCGCAAAGTGTCAAACTTACCTGCCTTTATGGAAATTATGTCAAAGATTCCTATCTGTACAAAAACGTTGTCGATAAAGGGTGTTAATACATAACGATTGACGAACTCGCATTGCCGACATCTCGCTGGAACCTGGACCTGGCAAATACGTTTCTGGGGCTGGAAATGGGTTTCCGCCTAACAGAAAAACTTTGCTGCTTTGAGGGTAACCTAAATAAACATCGCAAAGTATGTAACATTTGTTGCGCATGTTGCGTGTTGCCTTAATTAATGTCTGCAGTCACCAGTGGCCAGGTCGCTTCTGGAAGCCTTCCAGATCGCAACTCACCCTATGTCCCTCAGACATAGGGTGAGTTGCCAACCACCATGTTGCCAACGAACGCTCAGATTTGGTGTTGTCGCGCGAGATTCCTACAATCATTCTCCATACCTGCTACGTTTCTGCCACAGGTTACGAAACTTTTTCAATGGGGACATAGGGATCTTGGGCACAGTACTGAAATTTATGGAACAGTGTATAGCAAAAAGAAAGGCTATACGGCAGATGGGTTCGTGGAGCTGCTCAAGGTACTACGGCCTCCCCCTCTAGACTGGTTTAAAATATTGCCGCTAGAGGAACCTAGCGACCCGATGCTAATGCCTGATCCATTGACGTCATTGTTGATACTTTGTAATGCTGACACTCGTATCTTAGGCTATGCCTACAACATATTAGCGAGCGTGAGCGAGCTCTTGTGATTAGGCATGGACATGTAGAAAAGAAGATGAATTGTATTTCAGATATACCTTTCCTGTGGTATGTCAATGAAAAGTCACCGTTCGATGGACGGCGCCGCTTTAAATGAGCGGTTCCGTCAAGAGCATGGCTTTATGTGTAATAACAAAATAAATTCGCAATAATAGTTTTCAACATTTTCTTTCAAGCAACCTTTACTATTAAGTTTACCTCAGTTTCCAATTTTATTCCTTTAGAATATATATCCCGTTGAAATCGGAGTAATACTGGACATGGTAGCAAAAATCAACTTGTGGCCACTTGACCGAACAGCGCGGCAACTGTTGTGAAAAATGAGTTGGACAGACGGATTGATTAAAGCGCTGCTGGGTAAATGGAGGCTGGTAAACAGGCTAATAGTCGGCCTGCACTTTGATCTTGTAATTTAAAGAAGGACTCGTACGTTAACACACAAATTTGCAAAGCTGACGCTCGAATCTTAGACTATGCTTACTACACATTACATTATGTGTCAGGGTCCTCGAATACCTTGGTACTGTTGTACATAAACTTCCAGGCGAAAGTCTTTTCAAGCAGACATTTGTTAAAATGGCCGACCGACGTGACATAAGGCCTTTAAAAAGGTAATTGAAACAAGCGTTTTTGAAAAAAAATCATGTGAAAAGCTGTAGGCTTAACTTCTTACTCCAATGTGACGATATCGAACATCCATGATTCAGGGAAGTCTGTCCTGGTGTGCAGTTCGCTTTCATCTTCTATGATGTCCTCGTGGCTGAGGCTGTCTGCTTTTGAAAACGAGGTCGCAGCCGGTGAGAGAAATATCTCGGACATGCGCAGACTGCTGCCAGCTCGAATACGTCCGCGCGGACCTGAAAGGACACCTAACTGACATACAAGTGATATCTTGATAGCCAGGTGATGTAGGAAAGCTTAACCCGAGGTGAAGCCTGGGAATGTGTATGTGTGTGTGTGGGGGGGGGGGGGGTGGGGGAGGTTCTTAATACAAGTGCTATCTGCAAGGCTGGAAAGTTAACCCGAGGTGAAGCCTAGGGATATGTCTGTGTGTGTGTGTGTGTGTGTGTGTGTGTGTGTGTGTGTGTGTGTGTGTTTGTTGCATCGTTCAGAAGTCTTTATTTTACGTGATTACATGATATTTGACAAGAACTGACGTACTCATATCTGGATATGTAAAAGAACACTTGCAATGATTATCAGAAAACAAAATCCCTGTCAAATACGTCAATCATCTTATCCTAAAAAAACCATATAAGTATAAAACAGCAATATATGCGGCGCAGTTGCCAATGACCAGGATAATCAGGACAATGGAGTAGGACTAATTTGATTTTTCATGCAAGAGACAAATATTTGCACATGAAAATATATTAACCACTAACAAGAAACAGTATTGTGTGTAAGTAAAATCAAATGTCCGACCTTGCCAAAATTAGAACATCTTTGCACTTAGTACTGATATGTATAAGCAGTTACTGCCGAACTCTAGTGTTTGTTTTGTTTGTCAAGATAATCCATCGCAAAACAACAACAATGAAGCACTGTTTACATCTTTTCAAAGCAACAAGAGATTTTTTTCATACCCAACAATGAAAATTCTCAAAATACAACGTGCATGTCACGTCCAATCAGGGTTGCTTCACCCTGTATGTCCCTACCTTAATTGGCTTAAAACAAAATGAATTTCCATGCTGATGGTCGATCATGATACCAGCAGCTGTGCTACGGGACGGAAAGACCGCGGCGTCAGAGCCGCACCGTACAAATTACTACATAACGATAGTTTTCCAAGAGACAAAAAAGATCTAGAAGGTAAAACGTGTCGGTGAGTGTCGTGTGTGTGACGTACTTTGAGGTGGCGGTCGGCTCCCATCAATGCAGCAGTTGTAGAACGCAACTCTACAGGTGGGGAACCGCACACGTTTCATGGACATTTGTCGACATTTAGTGACTGTTCTTTCTCCTTCAACTTGGCTGCCCAGCGAGCAGCAATGTTTTTGTTGTGAGTTGGACACTCCGCCAAAACCTAGTCGTCCCCTCCGGGAAGCAGCTCTGCGGGACCCTAGCGTTGGGGAAGAGTATGAAAAATTTAGAACGATGCACATATGCAAGATAGCAAACGTCAAAATAAAAGAATGTGCTTCAAAAATATCGGTATTATGATAATTTGTTTACCTTTTTTATTGCCAACTTTACTCTACTCATCTTTAGGAAAGGTTAGAGAGGCAACACATGTTATGAACAATATGATGAAATTCAGTTGCATAATCAAATTACAGCAGCCTCATAAACTAAGATGGCGTTGGGTTTTAATTTTGGCCCTCAAAACACATATAAGGTCTTGTCCAGCGCTGACTTACCAACAGAGCGTTTGTCTCTGCTGTGGCTCCCACATTTGTTGCTGGTTCGCTTCCTGCTTTGTAAGCCTGCATTTGTTAGCACCGCTAACCCAGCTTCCTGGCAATAAAACGCCAATAGTTGTCAGGATAATGATAAATTTGTGGACATGCCAGCATGTTTTTTATAGTATTTGTTGAACAAGGTCATTCAATTCTTGATATCACTTGATTAATTTATGGTCATTGTTTAATATGACCCAGTGTGGGCCATTTTACAATACATCAGGAGCAGTGCTGGCAGACATGGCAGAATGATTCTGTGTGCAGGCTGACAGGAGCCACTCGCGGGCAGGCCCTTGCTGCACGCAGAATTATTGAGTTCTTAGCCTAAACACATACAAATGTCTGTTGGCCTTTATCTCATATTTTTAGGATTATTCATTAATTATTCAAATGATACAAGCTATGGAAAACAACTCACTAAATCAAAGAAAACACGATTTAATCAACTAAAATACCACCCGAGTGTATTTGGAATGAACACGCGCATAATATCGAACGTCGACACAAGGTAAGAAATATAGTAACTTCCAAAGTGTTCTTGAGTGAAAAGTTTGAGCTCATATTTACAACAAGTTTTTGGAAAGTACTTTCGTGTTTCTGATGTTAGAAGAAAATTTAATCATTTTTTTTATTCATTTTGCTTTTATGATGACTTTCATGGACAAAAACGTGCGTTCTCACTGTCACATATGCCGCAGGTTTGCAATTGTTTGTCATAACAAATGGCGATCATTTGTGATATGGTTGGAATATATCACGCTGGGCAAGAAACGTGCATTTACTCACTTGTGATAGGTGTTAATGTTGAGTATAAACTATAATCATTATACTATTTCAAATTCAGTTTTGCATAATTAATAAAACATTCTGGTAAAAATTATTAACATTATTTCCGGGTTGGAATATTTCACCGCATGCGTACATCGTTTGGGGGCAGGGGCAGCTGTACAAATGCTCCACCCCATATTCCTTCGAAAACAGAGATGATTTTGTGATTTTGCAACTGCAAAACTAAAATAAAAAAAAAATCATGGTGTAAATTTCGCATAAATAAGCTTCATTTTCTTTTAGACAATGCTTACCATGAACATAAAGATTGTATCAGTATTACTGTTTACTGTCACATTTTGGATGAGCACATTATTTAACAATAGCTGCGGATCTGCTCTGGTCCCCTCAGTTGCCATGCAACGGAATTATGCTTCAGCCATGTTCAGGGCACATGTGCCCATTTTGTAACTTAACCATCGAGAAATTACCTTTTTCAACAAAACTAGCTGAAATGTTTTGAATGTATCTGGCACATTTCGTATGTTTCAAACTTATTGAATGACTTTTCTTACGCTTCTTTCTTGAGCTGTTACTTTTGTCGTAGAAACTTATTTTGCCATGCTAAATATATGACTTTGCCCTGCTTCCTGCCAAGTTCCTTGCTGTAGCCTAGGTGGCAGCACAGGATCTCACTTAATATGCATACCTCCTATTGAAATTCACTGTGTGCAGTTTCGTGTAAAATGAAGCTTAAAAGACTCATATAAACAGTCTACATGTGAGCTAAAATGTAGTTCTGTGAAGCTTTGTGTCGTTGCGTTAAAGCAACGGGACAAAACCTGCAACCATTGCATCACTTTTGGCACCATTCATCTTTAGAGATCACCTGGCATCTTCTGCTGCATCGGATCGGCCAGGATATGTTACGCGATTCTTATTAAACTGTGGCGCCCTCATTTAAGTCAAACATTGATAACTTGTTTCATTGTTGCGGACATGTCTTGCCAAATGAAGCACGCAACTGACCTGGAAAATGCTCTGCCCATCTCGACCTCCCCCGGGGCCACAACCTACATCATAGGACTCCATGGCGGAGAACATCTAAAATGAGACCCAAAATGTTGGCATTATGCTAGTTGTTATGTCTTCTTAGCTTCCAGGGGCCGCATTCACAAAGAGTTTAATCTGTTCCTAAATTTAATCATGAAACGAAAGTCAATGTGCCTTTGGGCCTTGAACTACTGAATTATTGCCGTCATGTTTGATCTAAACTTGCAGGATTAATTAATCTGTGTTCTCTGTGGTAATGTGAACTTTGGAAGTAAAGTTTCCATTTTATTAAATCAACCTTGATTTAGTCCAGATTTTAATCCCGAATCAAAGGATTAAATACTGGACCAAACTAAGGTATATTCAATAAAATTAACCTGTAAATCCTTAAGTTCATATTGTAACCAAGAGCAAATATGCTAATTTTCGAAGTTTTGATCAAGCATTAAGCCAAGGATAAAATAGTTAAGGGCCCAAACTACATTGATGTTAATGAGATTAAAGTTAGGATCAGATCAAATTCTTTGCGAATATGGCCACTGAATATCAGATAAATGATGAATCCGTGAGTCAGAAAATAACTTTTTCAAATTTGACAGAATAGATGACACAATTAATTGACCACTTTGAGTTCGCAGAAGGAGCCATGTTCTTACTTTATGGTCATTTGTTTTCACACCTCCCCGTGGGATAAACTCAAGCTATCACCCGCATAATTAAGGTTTTTGAATTGTAGATTTAACCATTTAAATTTATTCAATTTAATTCCAAAAAAATGCAGAAATGTACATAAAATAAAATACAGCATGTTCAAAACTTAATATGCAAGTTATGTTGTAATATGAAATTAAAGCTAGGTATTTTTACAGACCATTGAAATTTCAACAAGTTTGAATAAAATTTAAAAGGCTTTAAAATTTGAACTAAACTCTTTTTGAAAAATGTGAATTTTGTAGCTTACAATATCAAATTTTGATCAGAACCAAATGTTTATCTGGAAATGTGCTTCAGCATTTTTGTTTTTGGTCAAAAAATGAAAAATGAAAAATTAATTAAAAAACTGATTAAATTTAATGACTGAACAGTTACAAAAATATGTTGCTTGTTTTACACTTATCAAGACGTTTTTTTCTACACAAGATATAGTTTAAATGGGTTCAAATGAAAATTGTAGAATACACAATATAATATTCAACAAAAACTTGCATTTTCTGATTTTATTGTTGTAAAGTGTACGAGCCTCTTTAAAAGCTGGTCGTGGTGTAATATGAGGGAGAAGGTCACGACAGTGTGTGGATGATGTACTACTCTGTTTTACATGTACCTTGTTGGCAGTAAGGGTGTTGCGATTATGCAGTAGGTAAACTGATCTGTCCACGGCCAGCAGTGCCATCCTAGACCCGGGGCTGCCACTTATCTCTAGTGTTCCTTTCTCTCCAGGGTGGTACACATCTTTCGACGTTGTGAGTTTCACCTGAAGAAGCCGTATCAAAAAACAAAAATTAATTCCTCTCAAGTGTAACGATACCGACAGTACACAAATCAGTTTTGTAAACAAAAAAGGAATATCTGACGTTTTGTTGATGAGTGGTGATTTTGAAACACAACCAGAATGATGAATATCAAATAAAAGTTAGTAACATTACGCTGACTTAAGTATTGTAATAAAAAACGGCACCGCATATATTGCTGTTATATATTTATATGGTTCTTAAGGATAGGATAAAATGGTCACATTTAACTTTTATTTAAGCAAAAACGCAACCTCCTTCTCTGTAAAACAGATTTTTGAACTTACCGTGTTCAGGCACTTGTCTTCAACATCAAGCCACACAGAATCTGCAATAATTTCTGCGGGACTTCTCGCCATATTTTTGTAATACGCGACCACTCGTATGCTTGGAGACATCGAATACGCAACAGGTAGTGTGATGTTTGTTGCATTTCCTCCATTAAAAGAGCTACTTCCTGTAGAGACAATCTGGCCTCTTGAAAATACCTATCAAGAACGGGATGACAACAAATTACACACAGGAAGTATCGCGCATGTATTGAACCTGACACACATTGAATTTTACGCAATTTTTAAGTGTGAAAGACAATTGGCGTATCTAAAAACAAAAAGATATGTTTGAAAAATATAGATGCCTCCGGTCATCTTTTTCAAAGGAGAAATACCTGGATGATGGTTATCATCTTTAGAATTCACTTAGCCCTTACAGAGGACTACGAGAAAATCAAAATTGTCCTGTGCTCTGCTGACAGGCAGCAAGAGGGCAAATAAACATGAACGAGAGGTTCTTACAGTTAGTTGCAACATATATCAAGTCAACTATTCCAAACCAAATACAACACATTTAACTGAGGAGCCTGTGTGACCTTGGATATGACATCGAGGTCACCCTTAGTCACATCCAACCTAGCCCGTTTACAGGACTGCATACCTGTGCAGGATCAAAGTCACAATTCAAACACTTCTTGACTTATTGTGCGGAAACTGTACTGTACCAGGCGACCAACAGAGTGGCTCTGTGAGCTTAGGGATTGGGTGAAGGTAACCACTATTCAAACTTAACTTTGCCCCTATACAATACCATAATACTCTTCAGTAAGAAAGTATTACGTTAAAAATTACACATCATGCAAAGCCCTAATTCAGCAAAGTGGCATCGCAACCTTGGGAATTGGGTCAAGGTTTTCCATCTTGAAACTTGACCTAACCCCTATGGTGGACTTTAACCTGTGCAAAAAGAAAGTTGTAATACCAAATTTACTCCAGTTAGCTTGAGGCAACCTACTTCGTGCCAGCTAATGATCAGCTTTCTATCTGCCACGAGCAAAGGTATATGTTCCGTATTCTGCGAAGGGCAGCATAAACATTACACGACTCTATTGAAAAAAAAACAAGAGTAACACTTACAAAATAGTTGACAGCTTCCACCTTTTGTTGACATCTGGCAAAAACCTCTATATTCAAGTTAGACCCAACCTGAAGGAAGAGATATAGTTTGACCTGTCAATATCGGCTTCAAATAAGACTTTCAATGGTGATTGTCACGCGGGTTTGGAAATCCAAGCCTTTTTCATCTGTATACATTTTAGCTCAGCCAGATGATGAACCATCGTCCGTCCGTCTGTTCATATTTCACATTTTAAACTTCTCCAAAACCGTCAGCCAGATTCACTTCGAACCTGGTGCAAGTACCTTCGATGGGTCTCCACAACGTTCGTTTAAATGGTAACGCTCCAATGATTTTTGGATTTTCTATGAATTTTTTATAAATTTTTGGACCAAATTTTAATAATATCTTGTCCGAAATCACTATTCTTATTGCTTCAAAATTGTACAAGGACACTTGTGAAGATCCTTCGACATAAATATATCTACCAAGTGGTGTTGCGATTTTTCTATTTTCTTTTTCGAATTTTTGTGGGTTTTTTGGCACTTTCGACTTCTCCGAAACACTGTGGAAATGTAGCTTGTGGAAGGGAAAAACAAAGTCGTTCAGTGGGTCGTGATACTCTTGATCTGGATCCCTAATATCCATTTTTCTTCAATCTGGGTAACCTCAGTTAAGGCATGCATTCCTATTGATTACCATGAAAGTAAATGGGTATCTCCTAAAACCACTAATTACATTCATTACAAGCTTTGCGGGGTTGTACCTTGAGTACCAGTTTTGTTCAAAGGGTCATGCTTCAATGGTTCTTCTATTGTGTATGAAATTTTGTTCATTTTTTGGCAAAATCTTAAAAAGATATTCATGTCCAAAACCGATCAGCCTATTGCATCGAAATTACATAGGGACACATCTGCCATGTCTTAACCTAAATTTGTTCAAAAGGTGACTCTGTGATTATTGTTCGCTTTTTTAAATAAGCGTTTTGCTTTTTTGACTTTTCCTGCTTAACCGTAAGCTAGGAATGTGCATGGAATTGATCTCCACATAATTTGTTTACTGCATGGTGGTGCTGTCATTTTCTTATTTTTAACAAAATATCAAAATCAAATAAATTGGGTAAGGGGACATGCACATGTTATCAACATTGGTGACAGATATTATTCTGAAGTTCACAGGACAAATTTAGTCTTTGTATGTGGGGTTAACTGAGCATAGGACTGTCATACTACTCTTGTTTTCTAACATACTGATTTGTTCACAATATTAATGTTATCATGGGTGGTCATATCAATCCTGCACTGCCTATATATACATTGGAAAAATTGCACAGAAGCATGATTTATAACTTTAGATAATTACACAATTAAGTATTCATGTCTGGGTGATTTATGTGGAATATCTCAACTTAGCCAATAGTTAGCCTAATTGTGAAACTGCCGACGCGAAAAGATATGCCAAAATTAAACTTCCATTACCACGATAAGTTGGGTTTTTTATCATTAATATATTACCCTGTTAGTTTCAGTGCTTATAACCTTAATATTGTAATAATATTTTATCTAACCCATTTCTCATAAAAAGTCATATTAAAGAAATATAATAACAGGTACACCATGTGTAAAATTGGTCGCCGTAGGCCGGTTCAATTCTGTAATTTGCAACTCATAAGTTAAATTATTCACTCACTTTGAGATAAGTTTTGGATGGCCTCAAGTAAAGATAACTGTTTGAGACAGACTCGGCAGCAGGAACTTCTAATGTAGTTGCAGCCTTTCCTTCATTTGTCTTAACTTCAACCTTAAAATGAAATAATATGCAATATATATATATATATATATATCTGTCAGTATTTGACTGCACCACAAAATATAGACGAGAAACAAAGAAGATGTCTGTTATGTTGCACATTTAAGGGCGTAGTATTTTTGAAAAAGGGGTTTAGTTCTAATTTTATGGCTGTTTGGATATCAAAAATGAACTTGAATTTAAACCTCCAATAAATTTCAGACTGAAACGCTTATCCAAATTTTAAAATAAGGTTCTGCTACTAGAAATATTTTGTTTTCATTTCACATAAGAAAAAATGTTTCCAATTTTTGATGTTTGTGCTATTTTTGTTTTTGTTTTTCCGCAAAAACAGGTACAAGTAAAGTTTTAACTACGCAATTAAACTTCAACTTCTTAACACTTAAAGATGTTTCATTATTTTTATTAGTTTAAATCAAATATACTTCAAAAATATATATAGGTTATGTGATCCCAAATGAGAAGTCTAGTGTCTGCAAGGACATGTTCAAAGCAAAATCGTGTTTTGTGTGTAAAATGCTGCAAAGGGATACCGCCACCTGAACGCCAAAATACAAAATTACATGGAAAACTATCAGTACGATGAACACAGTTGTTCCAGGAAATAAAAAGAGCCCTCACAAGTAATTTTGGAATCAACTAACAGTTTCACGCCGTCTTTCACGTCAACTGCCTGAAGTAAATATCTTCAGGCTGTATTTTTTGCCTCTTTAGCTGTTAGTTAGGGCTAATAAGCTTATGAATTCAGAACAACAGTCACCAAAAAAAATCAATAAAATGATGATACTGATATGCGTATCAAACAAGCAAGGAAGACTGTTTGCTGATCTGCTTCTCAAGGCCTCATTGCTAACGAATATTTCTAATAGAGGCATGGGATTACAGTCAACGATCCCAGATACAGGTATTTGCTAAGCTCACCTTGACACACTTTCGTTCGGGAAAATGGCGAGAAAAGAAAAAAAAATATAAGGACTCATCTTCATATCGGAAGTGAGAGGAGGGAGAAACAAAAACAAAGTCAAGGAAGAGAAGCGTTTTAATTAACTGTTGGGGTTGAGCAACCAACCATAGCATAACAGGTACCCAAGATCTCCTACATTTTAATATCCAACAAAAACAAACATATTTTTTACGTGATGACATTAGCCAGGTTTGCGTGCCAGCTGACAAGACATAGATGTGCAGCTTCGTATCTTGTTATCTGCTCACCCGTATGACAACAATCTTAGTTGCCTCTGGTACTCGTGGCAGTGATATGGTGACTTGCCCGTGTGGGTTTGTCCTGGCCCCGGCTCCTTTGTTCTCTGGGTCCAATATTGTAAGTTTATTACCTGCATCTTTAGCCAGAGCTCTGAGTTCCACTGAGGCACCAACAAGAGGTCCGCCATTGCTGTACCCGATATCAGTCTGCAGAAAATATACGTGTAAAGTGTAATCAATTTTGACAAAAAAGTTCAGCTTATGTTTCATTTATTTCTGGGTGCTCATTCAGTGTCTGTATTTTACCTCTGTGGGACTTTCTTTGGCGACAGAAAGCGACAGAATTTCTTCCATCCATTCATCATAAAAGAAGTTCCATTCGCAGTAGTTATTACCATTACAAGAGGAGGACTGCAAACTACTTTAACTCTTTCAGTGCCAAATTTTAGACTGAGTCAACAGCTTTTCTCTGGCACAATAGGCATACTGGTGCTTGAATGAAAGATCCTTTTAAGAGGAATATGAATCTGAGATCCAAATGATAAGTCAGATTAGTTTAAATAAAGTAGATCGACTTTAGACGTGATTTGCGCTGAAAGGGTTAATACTTTGATGAAGCATCGTCAGTTTTGTAACGGTTCTGTAAATTCTCGAGAAAGTAGACCTATAAACATGGCACCGCCATCTTGCAGTGGCTTTGACATCATACTGTGTAGTGGACTTGCGGTAGCAATATAAGCAAAAAACTCTGAGATAACACTATAAGATAAATGAAATAACAGAAACATGAAAAACATCTTATGAAACATTTGATCACCCTAGGTGTTGTTAACAACTTTACAGTACAACAAGATTCCTGGAGTTTTGTAAAAACGAATGACTGGGGTTTTGTGTCAAAAGCCTGGGGTTTGTGACACAAACCCCAAGAGGTTTTTTTTTTGTTTTTGTTTTTGTTTTTTTTCACAAAAACCTTGGATTCGTAAACAAGACTGTAAGTTTTGTATCACGAAACCTTCTTTTTCAAGAATTATTGGTCAATTCAGGACTTTTCCCCACTCTGGTGATTAACCCCATAAGTGTCAGAAACCAATAGGAGATATGCATATTAAGTTCTCGCCCAAACTACATAACTGATTGACTAGTCTCGCTTGGCAAGATATGGCGAGATACGGGTCAGTACCTGTGGGGACAAGCGGGATATTGCATATTGCCTGTCTGTGACAGTGATGCGACCTGCATGTGTCCCGTGATCGCCAACCGTCAAACCCGTGCTTTGTGGCGGGAAATTAATACGCATACTGCGTATTGACACCTATGCATGTGTGGTGTTCAGCACACTGATACTAACTACTGTATCAGGGTCTCGATAATTTTGCCTGCATCTTCAATAATTAACATCTTCAAATAAAAAATGTCTCGTTCATAACTGATGTTGACAGGCATATACAACTTATGTTAATGTTGCTATAATAGACCTCAAATTTACTTTGGAAATTGGTACTTTTAACATGCATTACCCTATACCCACAAATGTCCACCGCCGCGATGCCCTCTCCAGTCAGGTGGAGGTGAGGAAAGTCTATGCTTTACTGGTTCTGTGAAAGGAGTCAATTAATCTTCCCTGTACGTCACGTCGACATGGATGTGACGTAGCAGGCTGCGCTGCCATTTCATAAATCTGTCATATCGGAATTGATGGTGTTAAAACGGTACATGGGCTCACAGAATTAGGTTTGTTAAGTTTCTCTTTGTATTAAATACACGCTCTCCACTTCTTATGTGGCTTTAGGCATCTTTCATGTCAAAATTGTTAGAGCAAGCTTATCCCGTAGGTAAAATATATTCCGTTCGCCAAATACAAGAATTGAACGTTATATTTCCTGCATGGCATAAGCAAGAATGAGAACATTGGGATGACGGGCGAATTTGACGTGAACGCCATTCACACAGTGTGCACGTGACGCTAATACTTTCTTGCAGCCCATATTTCTGTATCACCTTTAGTTCGTACTTTTTTTTTAGGGGTGGGGGGAGGGGGGTGCGTGTTTATTAACGTTGGCCATTCACGTATAATGGCAACTTTAAGCTATTTTCGTACCCTGATGTCGAACGGCAGACCAGGTTTGAAAAATTTGGGTGTTCGGTGAAGATGAATTTTGTAGGGTGCTGCCGCAAAGACAGTCGATTTATCCCGACTTGTAACTTTATTTCCGGTGACTCTTTCCGTGACCACCACCTCCACATGAAACCGTGCATCTGCCAGCCGCGGGAACTGGAAGGACGTGCCCAGCTTCGTTATTTCCTGTACCCGTATATCGAATGTCGCCACACCTTGTGCCAGCTGGAAAGTTATAAACATAACGATTAAATAATCAAAGTCACCGCAATAATTTGCTCCAAGTCTGCAGGAAGTGCATAACATTGGAAAATGCTTGAACGAGACCTCTATTTGTTAAGTAACAACCCAGAGACTTTGGCTATTTCATTTATATCTAAACCATCCATACCTCAGCCTTACTTAACGGAACTGGAATAAACCATTACCATAAGGTAATGTGTCGCTGTGTTGCCATAAGGTAGTGCTTTGGCAAGTGAACTTGTGTAAAAAGATAGAGAAGTACATGATAATCGAGATGAAACAGAAAGACAATTTTATAGCGTTTTCACCTCAAGCGAAGACCTCTTGCGAACGCCAATTTGATTTGTGTCAAAATTGAATAGAATCTACAGTTAAAGTAATTTAAAAACTAGCAAAGAAGATTTGTACAGAAGAAAATCTGTCTGTGTGCCTACAAAGGAAAACTGTTGCCTTGTACGTTAAAACTGAAATTGGAAAAGGTACGTAACAGACAACATAAACGTGAAATAAAGAAGAAATTGGAGCAAACTAAGGCTCTTGACATATAAGGAATCTGTCGGTACTAGTAAAGAGGAAATACAAGATAGAAAGAAAAAAAACGTTGATAAAACAGAATATTATTAAGTGTCAGCAAACAAACAAGATTTGCTGATGTTGTGAGCAACGTCAGCTTCTTATGTCACACATTTTTATTGCAAGTTTGTTTCATTTATGGGTCACTGTTAACACTGCAGCATGGAGTAATGACATAATGGTCACCAAATAACAGCATCAAGGTATGTTGTCTCACAGGAGTGTAAAGAATAAATCCTGGCCATGTACATATGAGTAATTGACTGCTGATGACACATCATGGCCTGCTGTATATCTTGTATATTACAAATATATGTATGTATGTAGAAGTATGTTATTTTAGCTCCTAATTTTTATTATTTCAACTTTACTGATAGTGTGTGGCCACACTCTCCTCAGAGATTCTAGCTTTTGTAGGGTCTGAGAGTTTAGGTCAAGACAAAATTGATTGATGGACAAACCTAAGATGTGAAGTCGAATTGACACATCTACACTTAATAGTTTGAAGATACATATTCAACTCTTTAAGTCGGCCTCACATGGGTCCAAATTCAACAACTTTTGTTCATGTTTCCCCGGAGTACATACATATGAATTGAAGTTGGAATGGCACCTCAACCTATAATAATTTTGAAGATATTGAGCGTTTAAATTTTTAAATGCACCAATTCAGTTAATGTTCAAAACTGTCTCCACACTTCATAACAAAGCTAGACTTTATGTGTGGAAGTATAACAGTGCCAAGTTTCGAGGTTACACATATATAAGAGCCTTCAAATTACAAATCTGCTGGTAAAGGAAAAAAAAGAATAAAGAAAGAATTGGCAGAAACAATGTATGTGTTGACACACAGATATAATAACCAGCAATTATGTGTCTTAATACTTGGTACTTTTGCCATTATACAAGAGTGGAAATCTGAGATGTCTATTATATATTTACACAATTATGGAAGAAGAACACCAAACACCCCAGCCCCACCCCCACAAAAGCAAAGCAAAAATAAAACAAAACAAAAAACAAAAAAAAAGAAAAAAGAAGGAAAACAACAACAACAACAAACAAACAAACAAAAACAAACAAACAAACAAACAAAAAAGAAAACGAAAAAAGGTTTGGGTAATCTCAAATATACAGGCCTCATAAACAGTTAGAAAAAACAACATGTATAGTCAAAATGAGCAACAGTGGAATTGACGCATTCCTAACAGATGAACAAGTTAAATACTACCTGTTTAATAACAAATTTATGGTAGATGGTTCAAATTTTAATCCTGCAATACGGCGAGAATGGTGTCTGCACATGGATACTATACACAAGCTCTCAGGTCTGGAGAATTGGGCTTTTTTAAACAGATAATGGATGAATATGACCATTATGCCATGTAATTTAATTATGGAAGATGAAATATATAAAATTGTCAAGGCGTGATTAACGTTGACGGCGTTGAACCGACTGGGTAATTAAGTAAACTGAGGGGGAATACAATACACGCTGAAATTCCTCGCACTCATTGCAACTGTAGTTTAACTCCCCCTCTTTATTTATAAATTAGGTCAATACAATTAATGATTATTTAAACTTTTTTTGTGAAGGCCTATATGTCATGACTAATTGGTTTACGCTGACGATTCATTGTTCAGTGTAATTACATTGGAGATAAATGCAATTATTTCTTGGTAATAACGTTGGTATCATAGCCTTGTGACGATGACACGGACCTGACCAAAAGTGAGGTAGGCAGATAGAGATGCCATGGAGGCACAGTTAAGTCCGTGATTTCCACTTAGCACATAGTTAAACAGCCACTAACCATCTGTCAAGAGAATCATACCTACC
The DNA here is from genome assembly GCA_964020975.1 of Hermodice carunculata. Classification (NCBI taxonomy): domain Eukaryota; kingdom Metazoa; phylum Annelida; class Polychaeta; order Eunicida; family Amphinomidae; genus Hermodice; species Hermodice carunculata. Next base: position 66,360,945 of record OZ026625.1, read on the forward strand.
GGACGATGTGGCAGAGTTCCAAATATAGTAATTTTGCCGTCTTTGGCGACGCCAAATCTCAACATGGCCGTGCCCTCAACTGCTTTACCGTAGACGTATCTTGTAAATGTATTGAAAAAATCAAGTTTGCAAAATTGGTGTCTGTGTGATGAATTCAATATATTTGAATCGATGTTTTACCAGTTATTTTCTAAAAACTTGCTCTGAAAATCTCGATTAAAAGACATTATACCAGATCTGTGGCCCTTTTCCACCCAAGGTATAAGTATTGTTCTTCGAATAGTGACTTAGAACACGTATTATCTTGAATACCTCTTAAACGTTTATAGACAAAAAAGATAGCAGTGCATATATGAACTTAATTTTAAGCCCGTAAACTGAATGGTATATATGAATAGGCATTAGACAGTCAATGAACTATGAAGAAATAAGGAAATGCTATGAGCTTACTTTGCATGGACTGATCCTTTTATTTGCGTGGTGCCAGGTAAAATGACTTTTGGTGTCTGAATCTTGACGGAAAACGTTGGCAAGACTAAAATTACCAGATAACAAATATATGTATATCATATCGCATCGCATCATATCGTATCATATCATATCTTATCCCATGTTGGCGCTTGCACTCCCTACAGACGCCAATATAATACAGCTAAGTGATCTGTTTCTTCGTATTGCATAGTTCATATGCAAATTAGCCATGTGTTGTTAGGGTTACAATCGTGCCGTCGACATGAATAAAACACGTTTGAAATATGGGATAAATACAAAGCATAGCTCGTTTTGGGTATCTGGGCCTCAGAACAGACTGTGTGTTCTTTGGAGCGCGTACATCTCTCAGCCTCCGGCTTCGTGGTATACCGCGTTCCAAAGAACACACTTGTCTCTTTTGTGGGCCCAGATACCCGCACTCGCTATAGTTTGTCTGTATATCATGTTGTATCGTATCGTATCGTATCGTATTATTTCATATCATATCATATCATATCATATCATATCATATCATATCATATCATATCATATCATATCATATCATATATCATATCACATCAAATCATATATCATATTTTATCCTATCGCATGATGGGGCACTTGGGAGTAATAAAAGGTGTGTGTTACGGCTATCACGTCTGCAGTTCTATATCACATGTACCGTCTTACATTTCTAGAAAAATAGATCGATTCATCTGCGCATAGCAGTGTTCGGTGGTTATATTTTGCTTCGTATTTCTGGCCTCTTTTTTGTTTAAAAACTGTTGTTTTGTTGTCTACTTAAACAGAATATTTCATAGAAACACGGTGGGATAAATACAAACCATCATTCGCATGCGTTTCGTGTTGAACGATTCTGCGCAAGGAAACCACTCGCCGCTTGGGGGGGGGGGGGTAAGGGGGGGAGGGCTCAGTACGCTGGTACAGGTAATTAATTTTCTAGCGTACGTAGTACGGTAAATAAAAATCTTTCAAAATTTTGGATATTACGAAGTACGTAAAATAAGAGGGCTTCCGGTACGCCAGTACGGTAAATAAAAAGCCCCAGTACGCCAGTACGGGAAACCCCTTTCCCACCCTGCGCTTAACGACTCGTTGTTTCCTGCCCATAATCATTTTGTCCCATCCAGAAACACCCCTAATGACAGTTTGCATAAATATCATGTCATATCGAAACATATTTTTGGGGTAAGTACATGGGTGACGTGTTTCCAGTGATTCTGTATCGGACAGCAAGAGCTCTTTGACTGTGAACATACGACAACGACACAGCAATAAAATTAGCGTGATCATGTTTATATTAAGGTCTAAACACTCAGCTTTGATTTATACCATGCACAATTGACCGCAGACTAATTACAACCGCAAATATTTGGCCAGTTATCCCTATTTTTCATCTTATTTTTGTGTCATGGACTACAGCTGGAGATAAAATTCCGGGATAAATATATATATCCATTTCTTATATATTATTATCAAGGTAGGGACCACTTTAGGTGCTCAGACATTTCCAGCATGCAATTCTTCTGGGCTGAGGTTGGGAGGGAACAATTATAAATTAACACAAACACACTTACCGTATTCCCTGACTTCAAATGTAACGCTTTTATTCAGGACCATCTGCAAGCAAGATCATCAGCATGTTGCCATCACAAACTGGTGGGATAATGACATGAGGGTGCTGCAGTGTACATTTCAAATATTTTTTCAAATTTTGAATTTAAATTAATTTTTTTATGTCCAAACATTTTTTTTTTTAATATCTATTTTTAAACATATTTATTTCACATGGATTGCCTAAATAGTTACAAAGAACTAATCTGGAGGCTCTCCACAACAAACATGACGCACAAAGTATTTACAATATACACACAGGACATACAATCTATGAATTGACATATGGTATGACGTATCTAATTCGGTACAATTGAATCAAAGACAAATCTGAAGCGTTGACAGCTGAAAAAATCTAATATATCAATATAATAAAATGGAAGTGGCTCAATATTCAAAGCGTCTTGTTTTCATTATGTAAGTCTGCACAGCTTCAAATATTTGGTAATTAACATCATCACTGAGTTCTGAATTGCCCTGTTTAAAATATTGTATGAGTATGTCACTAGCTAAATGAACTAGGAGATTTAGATGCACACCAGGTGCAAGGATGTGACACACCGTATCCAGTAAATCTTGCCTGTACACTAGGAATTTAGGGCAGGTCAGGAAAAAGTGATAAATGTCTTCGTTTTGGTTGGAGCATGAGCAGGCAGGTGATTGGACTATATTTAAATTGTGGAGTTGGGAATTAAGCTGAGAAAACCCAAGGCGCAACTGAGTGTGACAGATATTGGGAAAGCGCTTACCGTACGAAAAGTAGGAGGGTATGGGGTCAACAGATAATAAAGTCGATTTTAATTTAGATTTGAAGATATCAATTGACGTAGACTCTCTAATATCGAGTGGTAAGTTATTCCAAAGGAGAATACTGGATGGGAGAAAGGAGTCTCAATATCGTTTAGTTGTAAATTTAACCTGTCTAATGTTGAGCCGGTTACGCAGGCTAATATTTGAGCTGAGTCTGATATTACGAGGTACAAGGTCTGAAAGGTAATTAGAGGTCATTTTATGGATCATCTTATAAAAGAGTACTAGTTTGTAATATTTGCGTCTAGTGCTAAGACTTAGCCAACCAAGTTCAGTTAGAAGCAAATGACGGGGCGTGTGTTTCAAGGCACCCGTACAGATACGGGCTGCTTCGTACTGAACGGCTTCAAGAGCTGCTGATAAACCTTCCGTACAATTGACAAAGAGAACACACCCATATTCCAGTATGGGACGTATCATTGTAGTGTATATTCGGGTTAAAGCATTGCGAGATAGTTTAAATTTAAGACGCCGCAACAGGGCCAAACGTTGACTGAATTTATTGGTGATGCGTGTGAAATGGGAGTACCATAAGAGCTTTTCAGAAACTGTAATGCCAAGGTGTGTGTGTTCATTTGCTTCTGGTATGGGTGTATTTCCCAGGATAAGGAGTGGATGAATGGGTTTGTTAACTTTGGAAGAGAAAAGAACAGCTATAGATTTAATCGCGTTGAAAGTGAAGCGCCACAGTTTACCCAAGAAGTAGATTTTTCGAAGGTCCGCACTCAGTCTTTCAGCAGAGATGGCAGGATTATGTACGATTTCCAATACACTGGTGTCGTCAGCAATAAGCTTGATTTCACAGGCAATGTCATCAGTAATGTCATTAATAAAAACAAGGAACAATAGAGGGCCTAGTATGGAGCCTTGTGGCATGCCAGCTTCCACTAGGAGCCACGTGGAAGTTTGACCACAGAGAGAGTCGTGCGTTGGAAGCGGTTTGACAGATAACTATTAAGGAAATCCACCACAGGGTTTGTAAAGCTGAGTTGTTTCAATTTGAATAGGAGACCCTCATGCCAGACACGATCAAAAGCCTTAGATATGTCAAGAAAAACCATACAGGCTTCCTTGCCAAGTTCAAGTCCATTGTAAATATCATGGAGAATGCATACGAGCTGGTTGATGGTGGAGTCGTTTGCTTTAAAGCTAGAATTTTTAGGGGTAAGTAGATTATTAGTAATGAGGTACTCATAGAGAACATTGTAAATAAGCCGTTTAAAGACATTTGAGACGTTACATAACAGAGAGATGGGACGGTAATTTTCCTTGGACTGCTTGTTATTTTTCTTAAAAACCGGGCAAGCATTAGATTTTTTCCACGGTTGTGGAAAGTTGGAGGTTTGTAGAGAGTGATTAAATATTTTTGTAAGAGGATGGCAGATTCCAGAGGCAGTGTTTTTTAGTAGAATGTTTCCTATATTATCAGGCCCAGAAGCTGAACTAGTTTTTAGGGATCACAAGATCTTTTCAACCTGTGCAGGTTCAAACTGAAACATATGCAGGCGGGCGTCGGTTCTGAAAGCAAAGTCGGGAAGGGGTAAGGGGTTATCTTGGGGTGGGAGCTTACATTGATTAGCAAAGTAGGTGTTAAAGATTTCGCACTTGTCACTGTTGTTGGATATAACCTTTCCATTGTCAATGAGAGGAGGAACTGATTGGTGGAGCTTGTTGCCAAGTATTGATTTACTGAGAGTCCACCACTTTTTAGGATTTATTTCTTTTGAATCAAGCTCAGAACGAATTTTTTCAAAATACAAACGGATTGACTTCTTTATTGCGTTTACAGCTGTGTTGCGTTTACATTTGTATAATTGGCAGAAGCGTTCAATTTTGTCAGCTAACAGAAGGGTATAGGGACGGGGTTGAAGCGTCAGCCGCTTGTATCTTTTCCATGCACGGTTGCGCTGTCTAATGAGTTTCTTGATGTTATTATTGATCCACGGTTTGTCTTTAGGCCTGATAGTTATTTCGCGAAATGGGATAAATTCTTTATAGGTATCTATGAAGAGGTTTGACCAATAGAAGAACGACGTCATCGATAGAGTCAGAGACCACAAAACCTGTGTCCCAAGGTGCATATTGCAGGACTGCGTTTAGGTCATCAAAGTTGGCGCGCTTGTAGTCCCATACAGTACGATTAAAGGGACGATCTCTACGACTAAGGATGGAGAAGGAGCTATAGATTACAGCATGATTGAAGATAAAGTGTGTTTCTCGGCTGCAAAAGTTGCATTTTCCAGTTATTAAAGTTAACAATCCCACGGAGATTACGTTTTCGAGAGATAAGCAGTAGGTATAGTGCTACAAACCACGTAGAAGTGATTCGTCTCCGTGACCGGATTTCAAAAACCTACCCATGACCAAGTAAAGGTTAAACTATCAGAGTTCTTGGAAAGCGAAGAAAATGAGGATGTGGATCCCACTCTCAGTATACAGCAGGTATCAGATAGACGTAAAAACAACCATATTGATCAATATATTGGAAGAACTTCCAGCTCTGACAACTCTAAAAAAACTGAGATGATACAAAACCTTCAAGCATCAATATGTTCTGGAACCATGCCTACTTCAAGTTCATGACTCAAGTTCTCTTGTTGTCATGTCCCCATTTCTGCTGACCGCACATATATTACAAAAAAAAAAACTAGGTCGACATACGAGAGTCGGGACTCCAGTCCAGCTTAGAATTTGCAAAAATTGTCACTTAAAAGAAAGTATGAATGAGTACATTTTCTTTTAAAATGTCCTACATTAGACGCCCCATGATGACCAAAAGTTTGTGGCAAAAGTTCCCCGTTGTAATCTAGGTTGAGGTCCCATATACCCATGCTGCCTGCTAGCTCATACCTACTAGTCATAGATGGTCAGCGAACGGCCATAATGTAGCAAACATGTGGTTTGTCATTAGCTGGCCCTTTGCCACTTTGTTATAATGTAGTTGATTTTCGATTTTTATGTGGTTTCGTAAGATGTCACAAATGTATATATTATTTGGTTCTATGACCCAAGCTTGCTACATCAACCATATGTATGGAGTCACCAATATGCTGACCTGTATGAAGTACATTTGAATCTCATAGGCAGATGTTATCACGCCTCTTTGTCAATAGGCCATAAGTGCTCGCTTGTTCACATTTAATTTAGTTTGATAGCAATAGACATACGCAGTCATGGTCTGTTCCTTTCATGAATTTGTGTGTTGTAGATCTTTGTTAGTGAGGACAGTTTACTTACAAGTTTTAGGTGCTAAAATGCCTGCGTGAATCAAATTTTCATTTTCACTTTTATTTATATCTTGTCTTGTGAATATATGTATATATATATATATATATATATATATATATATATATATATATATATATATATATATATATATATATATATATATATATATATAATCCCAGAACGGCGTTCTAATGCCTGTGAGCATTATGATGTATCTTTCGACACAAAGGTTCGTATTGACCTCTTTTTGTGTCAATAAAATCACCACTACTACCACTAATGAGGACGAGAATCACGCAAGTGCAAGTCTACATTTCATATCTCACACATGAAATAAATGCAGACCGTTACTTGGGTAAAATAGTGGTAAAATATTAGTACAGAAAGATATGGACCAGATACATAGGAAATGCGCTTTTTGTGGTTTTCTCCGGTAAATGTGCATATAACCGTATTGCTATCTGAGCAAAGCACTTGGGATACCAGGCACTCCTTGGCCCGACCAAGAGGATGACAAACCTTCTTGTAGCATATACAACATGCCACAGTCAATACATTTGGCATGTCACCAGTGGGCGAGTCCCTGGCAAAGTGTGTTCAAGTTTGCGTCTACATTGTATTCATAACAGGGAACACATCAAAACGGAATCTGTTCTTACACCAAAAATAACTAAACTATGAAGCACCGGGGAGAAAATATAGCAAAAATAGTTGAACACACCTTTGGGCCGTATAGCACGACAATGGACCAGTTTCCAAACAACGGGTGTGAGGGGAACCGGAAGGAACCATCAGCTATGCCGTCAGTGATGTCCTCCCTGTGCTGGTAATCCTTTAAGTCCACGATCACCCCCTGTGGGCTCTTGCAGGCAAAAAAAATCATTGCAATACAAATCTAGGTCGTATGAGTTTTTAAAGTAAAATACAGAAGCCACACGAAAATTCATTACACATTCAACATATGTATTGTTGTTGAGAACTTTTAAACAGATTTAGGTCATGCTTTACTGCGAATTCCAGGCACTGCTTGGCACTACCAGGCGGAAGACAACTTTTTTTTTTTTTTTTTTGTAGCACACAAAGATACCACAGTCAATAAGTATAATGAAATCGAATCTGTAGCACCTTTGTTCGGACAATTGACCCTCTGTCTTCCTGCCTGCCATGGTTACATGTATGTAGGCATTGCTTTTGCACAACATGCTGGCAAACGTTTGCATGCCACAATTCGAATGTATTTTAGGGCGTTTACTTATGTGCAGATAGACGGTGAGTATATCCTCCACTAAAATCAGTGAACATATGATAAAAAAAAAAGTCAACTTACAATAATTTTTACTCGTAGCTTTCGGTCGCTGGGCTTCATATCTTCATTCATGGAAAACACTCTGTACTTCACTGAAACAAATTGAATAGACGTCAAATAAGCTTCACTTCAATCACAAATTGGATAACTTAGTACGCAAAAATGCAGACTTGTACTATAGGAAGTAAATTCAGAAAAGTTGCATTGGGGTGCATGAAAAATCCACATGTATGTGCGTACCACATGCATAAGTTAAACTTCCTAAGACAACTGTGATGCGAGATACTTCAATTTTGCATACAACATTTGTGTCAGCAAAGAGAGCCCCACCCCCACCCCTTAGTTTAGTTTAAACGTATTTATTTAGTCTGGATAGCCCTATAGTACATCGAAATGACTAATACATGGGTTCTCCAGAAAGGTCCTTTGGGCAGGTCCTAGTGAGGCCTGTGTCAGTTCGTGTACATGTACCTTTCCCTTGGGCTGGACCCAGTGCGGCCTGTGTCAGTTCCTGTACATATACCTTACCCTTGGGTCGGGCCCAGTGCGGCCTTTGTCAGTTCCTGTACATATACCTTACCCTTGGGCCGGGCCCAGTTAGGCCTGTGTCAGTTCCTGTACATATACCTTACCCTTGGGCCGAGCCCAGTGTGTCAGTCCCTGTACATATACCTTACCTTTGGGCCGGGCCCAGTGTGGCCTGTGTCAGTCCCTGTACGTATACCTTACCCTTGGACCGGGCCCAGTGCGGCCTGTGTCAGTCTCTGTACATATACCTTGCCCTTGGGCCGGGCCCAGTGCGGCCTGTGTCAGTCCCTGTACATATACCTTACCCTTGGGCCGGGCCCAGTGAGGCCTGTGTCAGTCCCTGTACATATACCTTACCCTTGGGCCGAGCCCAGTGTGTCAGTCCCTGTACATATACCTTACCCTTGGGCCGGGCCCAGTGAGGCCTCTGTCAGTTCCTGTACATTACCTTGCTGATCCGTTCATGCTACGTTAAACGATCTAAAGTTGGACGCCTTTTCGAAATTGTTGAAAATTGTCGGATTTTACATAAGGTGATATGTCGAAAGAAGACCAAATGTAACATAAAATTGCAGCAGAGCTAAAAAAAATGTACATACGTAGGAGGAAAATAGCACTGTAATTTTAGTGGCTGTCATTACCTTCTTGATCTGGAGTGTATATGGGCTTATCAGGTTGCAGAAAGACGTAGCCATTCTCTGGTGTGAGAAGAATAACTGCCTCCTTACGGAAACGAAGCTGCCGGGTGTTTGACTCAGCCACCAGATAGACATATTGTAAGGTGCCAACCTTGACTTCTACATTGTTGGCAGTCACTTTCAGTTTTGCTATTTGGGACGACCCTGAACATATGCACATTCATGATCAAGGTAAAAGAATTAAAATATCATGACAACGTTCTTGTAGTCTTCGTCTGGTTCCCAACTGTTTTTATATATGAAATAAGTTTAAAACAATTAAAATTATTAAAGCACATTCACTTAATATTTGTTGAGATTTTCTTCTCTTATCACTACCTTATACTATCATGTGGCTATATTTTAGCAATGACCGTGATATATCTAGTTGGTTGCTACTACCGTAAGTGTAACTAGAGTAATGATTCTTTTGTGGTGTTACTGTGTGAAAAAAATAAAAAATGAGTATTTGCCCAAAACAATAAATGCAATAAACTCGCACATATGAATGAACACTTTGACATTGGAGCAGTAAACAGCATTGCTATTAGTGTGGATGTATGAAGTAATTAAGCGAAATCAAGAAATTTCTACGTCAATTTCACAACCTTTGAACTTCAATAAATTCGGTTTAATGCAAAATGTAATTTAAAGTGAACGTTTAATATAATATATAAGAAACAACATACCATAAATTCTTGGTTCTACAAAGTGCGCTTTTAAAGATAAATACTAAGGTTTTATTTTGATAATTTTTACCACGTCTATAATGATACGGTCATATAACCACATTTTATATCTTACTTTTAAGTTTTTTGATGCATTTTACCCTTACATGCGACTATGTTTTTCATCTTTTATACCTATTCATGTATTCATTGTATGTTGTGTACTTTACTTGGCTTCATTACAAAACACGTTTCTCAATTATTACAATGAGTAGCGGTAGTCTACTTTTACACTTGTTCTTACGTGAATATTCAAGCACTGAAATAAAAAACAAAGCAAAACCAAAATCCCGTCAAATGCTTCACTGAAATTCCAGGTACAAATATTTCGTACTAGCTTGCCAAGAAACGACAATAACCTTAAATATTAAGTCACTATTTATTGATAAAATAACTGTATTCTCTAGACTACACTTACTTTTGATGCCTTTAACAAATTCTTTTGAAAGCTGTGTATAGGTTGGACCCTTTTTATCAACTCTTCCAGATCTGACAACTTTTCTCAAAAGTTGTGAAAAATCGACATCAAACAAATATGCCACTAAGTTTGGGATATTAGATTTTCCACTTAGCATTACCTTTATTGACATTTAGCCGTACTTGGGAAAATGTTTTCCTTCTGTCTGGATAGTCCTGCAAGTACAGCCGGACGGGGACTGATGACGACACGCCGTTGATAGTGATGGCCACGTTCTCTTCCGTGTCATAATGAAACACGTTGGGTGAGGTGATGACGTAGGAGGGTCTGCAAGGGATATTACTTACGTCAGCATATTAAGCTGAAGCCACTGTTACGGCAGTAGGCCAATCTCCTAAACAGCCATGTCTGTTTGCCTGTTTGCAGGTACCGAGAGTATATGTATAACTGTACCTCCCACCCCGACCCCGAAAAAACAACAACAATAGCAAGAACGATAATGATGATAATAAATATAAGTTGGGAAAAAAAATGAACCTCCTGATTTCAGTGACTAATCAACACCTACCATGCACATATACAATGATATTTGAAAACAAATCTATGTAGCCAAGTGAAAATTATTTGAGTTTGGTGACGTAAACAATTTCGAGTCCACCTGTGCGCATGGGAGACAGAATGTGTTGTTCCAATTGCTTCAGAGTACCTAACGTAATGTATATTATTTTCATTCAGTCACTAAGTACAATTTTATACGATCCGATGCTAGCAGCCAATGGCTGGCAAGACAAGAAACGG
>OZ026625.1:66376543-66391543 GCA_964020975.1 Hermodice carunculata
TTGTATGTTTGTATAATAACAAAAGTCGTTGTTGTGGTTCCGGACAGGTTTATAAACACTGTGTTCAAGTCAAACCTGGGTAACCATAACCACAAACTAAAATTTAGGTCTGGTGGTATTATATTAACCCCTTGTCACCAGAGATCGGGCAAAAGTACCGGATATCACATGTCGTATGCTTCAAAGTATTTTCGCTTATGGAAAATTGTATTGATTCAAGTGATCCACGTTTGTTCTCCCCGGTTCCCATCCTATCTCTACAGTTTAAAGATCTTTAAATGAGGCGTGCTGAATAACGCTCTCTTCAATCTGACAAACACATACAATGTGGTACAAACTGTTAACAAGGGTGGCGTATCAGGAGGGTGGGCAAAGGGGCTGTCATATAAATCCTTCAAGTTTGCATCAAGTTACAATAACCCTTTGTAGTCTGTCTAGTGTACAAAACAGTTCGAGCCTGTCTGATTAGATTTTCGTATGGCTTGATAAAACATTCCATATGAAATTTCAGGACAGTGAACTCAGGGGGTTACGCACGTTCGTCTGCCATGTCAATATGTTCGCGGTGTATACATTGTGACACATACATTGTCAATTAAACTTTGGTTCTGGATGAAGAGAACTAAGACACATGTACAAAGCCGTTTGCAGTAAAGACATTTCTCTGTAGAATCAAGAAAAATTGACAATGTTGTTTGAATCACCATGATAATAATATGCGAATTGACGTTGTGACCCCAATACGTATATTACTTTAATCTTTCTACCCCATATATCTGCTCCTTCAAAAAGTGAGTGAGGGTAAAGGGTCATATTTGATAGCCTGTTTACCAAGGGTCATCACCTTTCAAACAAATTAACAAGTGTAGCGCTTAGACTGTGGCGTCACAGACAACTGTTGTCTCAGCAGTAATTAACTACACTCGTTAGCTTTGCCGCCTCCACGAGCTAATGCACACATGTTGCATTTATCAGAAATCGGACTCTTTGTTTATCGTCGTGTGTAACAAAAGAAGGCAGCAGATGGACGCCGGTATATGTGTGTGAAGCATTGTTCTTTGCCCCGCAAAGGTTAGCTTGACGATTACAGTGTAACCTGGCTTGAAATATCACTCATTGGAATAGCCATAAATAGCAGGAAAAGTACCAAGCACAGTATCTTGAGGCGGTCGTCTGTCCTTGCAGGAGGTCTCTTATTGGAGTGGTCTTTCAGAGCAATGGCTACTGTAAATACACGCTGAATTTCATTCGTATGTATGGAAGTTTTTCGCATTTGGCTGTTTGGCAAGGATGAAAAAGTTGCGTCTGCGTTTTTGTGGGCTTCACTTGATTTGTATGTTTATGTATGGCGTACGCACGTGGAATCAATGTAAACAAATATATATATAATTAGACTGTATGGACTGTATGTACATACTGTGAAATGATAGAATTACTATACAAACATATTCCATGTGTTTATAATAATACATGAATAAGTTACAAACAGGGAAATTTATTGATATAATTTTGCGGATGGAACACTTTGCAGACTTTATGCAGAAAGAACGACCACCCTGCTTGATAGATCGCACAAAAGTGACTCTTGGCATCACGTCAAGTACATCTTGTCGGCAGCAAAAGCCATGTAAAATGTTCAGCTCTCGGCAATGATACACAGCCATAAACATTACTTAAAAGACCAGGCCTCATGACGCCAGCTTCCACGAGACTTTGGTCTTTGTCTTTGCGTGTTCTCAACTGAAAATAAAACTAGAACCTCAATAAACCCAAAGGCTAAACATGACAACTACCATTTATCTAATGGCGGCCTGGTTATGGCCAACTACTGATTCCAGATTCTACGTACGGCATTTCCTAGAAAGTAAGTTCCCGGAACAACATACACGGACCGTTTGCTAAATCCGAGTTATTTATATGTCTTGGAATAATTACCAGGCAGATAAATGTAATGACTCAGACTAAGAAGCCCGGGCTGAAAGGAGGCAGCACTGCGGTTTTCATTGAAAGTGTAAGCAATGTTTGAGTGCATACGCTGCAGCTTGTGCCCAAGCGGAGACCAGAACACATAAAATGCGATTGAATGATTAAAATATAATTCGATGTATTATTGGTTATCCTACAATGTATGTTTGAAGCAAAAAAGGCCTGTCCTTTAAGGGATGCAATGTCAATAGTAATTAAAATGAAGTGTGATTTATAATTGAAGCTTTCCGCGAACCCACATCAAGCTAATTTACACGGAATAGGTTATGCACACAAAATCGTATATGTAATCAATCAGAGGTCAGACAGACGCAACAGTGGAGTATTGCTAATAAATCCGGTGTGGTGTGGGCATTTTAGTTATTGAGTATTGCATTAGAGAAAACCTTGTATGTTTCAGTATTCTAAAGCAAAACATACCCCAAATCAGCCATAATTTACATTTATTAGAGAGATATAAAAGACTGTCTAAATCACCATATCATCATAGCACCATGGCTCTGGTCGCCAGTGTCATTCCTGGGTGACCATTACATTTTGTCGACAAAAAGTTTATAAACTTTCACAACTGAATGTTATGTGCAGCGTGTGGACAAAAGACTGCATTGTGTGCAGGTCCACTTTGGTCATGGAAAACAAAACAAACAAACAAAAATGATAATAAAAGAGAGAGAAATGTGAAGTTTGCAAACATCACAGTGCGCAAAAGTGCTGGGACAGAACCCTATCATTGGGGAACCCGCCTTCTGTTCCAGTCTCCTTACTCGAGACTGAGCACATTGGAGAAGGATAAATGGCACGTATCAACCAGTATTCATGTGGGAAAAGGTTAAAAGATCGGTAAGTGAGACAATGCTGCTAACTCTCACAGGAAAAAAAAAGAAATTTCTCAATATTCACACCAAAATGGCATTTAACTTGTGTAAACCGTGAGTGTTTTGTCGCGCTTAATGGTTATAATTGAACATAATATTCCATACTTAAACCACTTACTGCCATTCAGACAGTTTATCAGACAATATGCTGTTGTATTGTTTTCTATCAAAATCACTTATTATGTCCTGGAGCATTTTTTGAAGACAGTAGTGTGTATTTTGATATACCTAATGAAGACAGATAAATGTGTATGTAACTTGACATGTGATGCATCGAAAATGATGGAAAGCTTCCAAGAATATACCGCACGGACATGCTGCCAGGTTTTTACATCTTTACATGGTGGATCTACGCATGTTACGCGCTCTGTATTGCGCAAGTGTCGATAAGCACTTTAGTAAACTAGGATATATATATATATATATATATATATATATATATATATATATATATATATATATATATATATATATATATATATATATTAAAGTAAGAATTTATTGTTGCAAGATACCTATGCATGCTTGAGCCAATACCTTGACTGAGGTCATAAAATGAAGACTGCCACAACATTGTTACTTTACCAATAAAGTGTCTGAGGGCAGGGGAAGAGTATTCATATATTGCATATTAAAAAAAGTAACTTACCCCGCCCGAGCTGACAGAGCAATGCTGATAAATGATGATATTGATATAACAGTGATCCACATGTTTTCTTTGATCAAGTTTAAAGTCTTCAGTGGGTAACAGTTCCGCACTGATGTTGTGCCAGAGTGATTTATAATAAGGTCTGCGCACGAGTGCGAGGAGCTCCTTCTCGGCAAATTGCGTGTAGTTGACACAACGTACGAAGCGAGGGATATATGTTATTCCAACAAAAATATACAATCTGTCCCACTTAGCCAGCGTTCGCCTTTACCAGGGGCAACGCGTCCCACTCTCCTGCCACTTTCTAAGACAGATGTGCACAGCGTTGCCAAAAACGTTTATAAATGTTGTCTAGTCCTTTCCATAGTCCAAAAAAGTATCAGCCATCATCTTCAGCGCTGTTCTTGTTCGAACACGGATGGAGGCTTTCTCATGGTAGAATAAAACTTGGAGACAAAGCGGTTTTAAGTCCTAACATTTCCGGCTACATGCCACAGTCGTGACGTAGGCGCGATCTGCTGGTTCCATCACATGGCATACCCTGACAACGCGGACCTGTTATTAAAGTGATGCTGAACACGTATCTGGTGTTGGTCATTTGATACAGACCCTGCCTCCAGAAAACACCAGGGACTTATGATTACAACAAACTTTGTGTACGATTAGCGATAAAGAACCGCAATAAAAGGAAACAGACTTCAAAGCGGTTACTAGTACTTTACAAAAATAGCATACATGATTTTGAGAAGTGTCTATCACGAAGAAAAGTGATTTCTAGTCTCACACATAATGGTAATTTTTATACCACCATAAAGTATCACATATACCTTGCCGGGAAATTTCGTTGTGTGGTCCAAGACAACAAGAATTGTTTTATTGGGTCAAGTGTATGTACATAAAATAGCGGGGGTATACATTCGGAAATATCAGAATGATTAAAAAAAAAAAAAATCTGTAACATGAGCACATGGGGCCAATGGTAGAAGCATTTATGTCAGGTTTTCGCTCCGGTGTACTTTTTATTCCCAATTCTTCATCAAAATTTAGTTGTATTCTTGGGTTTCAAAAACCTATTTTATTTTCCCTGTTCGTAATCTGTTAGCATTCTTACAATAGTGAAACCGAATTATACGGTCAAATCAAGTATAAGATTTTATACGATCAACGTATGCCGCTCCAACTTTGAGATACGTTTTTTTGTGTCTGAGTTTTTTTTTTGTGCCCGATTTTTTTTTTTTTTTTTTTTTTTTTTTTTTTGCTTTTTAAAATTTTACAGGTATCCATTTGAACTGGATTACACAGGTAGTACTCAGGTGCACGGATAAACTGGCTCTCCAAAGACATACAAATGACACAGTACATGTACAGTACACACCGGGCAATACTAGAGTTGAAGATATGAGGTCCACGAAAATTACATCTGAAGCAAAAACACATATATACAATCGAAACACAAGTGTGTAGTATTAACTAAGCACAATGCTTCAGGACATGTGCATCTAGTGAATTAAAAGTGGATTAATCAAATCCATAACCATCAGCATCATGATGGTAAATTAAGTGGAAGATAAAGTGAACAGGCTGGTTTTCAAAGCCACTTTGAATGATGGAAGGGTAGGTTTGGTCCGAATATGTAAGGGTAATGTATTCCACACATGGGGACCAACAACAGAACAGGCACGTTCACCAGCGCGAGTCTTGGTTTGCGGAACAACCAACAAGGTCTTGTCAGATGAGCATAATTGTCTCACTGGTGTGTACGGTGTTAATAAATCAGCAATATATAATTATCATATTAGGGTGGTGACCAAGTTACTGATTTTTATCCCAGTAACTGATTCTGAAACACACAGGTAGCCAGTGTGAATGTTTTGATACTGCCGTAATAGGATTCCACTCAGAGGCATTTGTTACTATTCTGGTTGCTGCCTTTCGTAGGAGCTGAAGCCTATTCATTTGGTATTTGGGGAGAACGCGCAGAATGGAGTTACAATAAACAAGTCTTGATGATATCACAGTACGTGTCAGTGATGCCGTGGCAGATTCATTCAGATAGACTCTAATCTGCATGGTGTTCCTGAGGTGGGAACTGATTGATTCACACATTGAAGAGACCCTTCTTGCCCATGGTTACGGAGTTATCTTTCATGGCACCAAGATTTCTAGATGCGGCAGGTGGAGAGACTGGAACAGCTCCAATAGATAGTTGACACTAGGATACTTTATCTCGTTGTATGGGCTACCAATTATAAGAAATTCAAGTTTGTCATCATTCAGTTTTAATTTGTTTATTGACATCCACACCTTGATTTCAGCAATACACATTGTCAATCGCTTTGAGGGCATTTTCACCATCTACTTGTGTGGGCTGGAATGTCAGGTGCAGTTGTGTGTCGTCTGCATAAAATGATATTGGATACCATACTTTTCCATAATGCGAGCCGTTGGTTCCGTTTAAATTGTAAACAACAAAGGCCCCAGCATCGATCCCCTTGGGACACCACATTTCATTCCAGATTTGATAGATGTTATACATCGGATAGTGACCGCCTGGGTTCTCTTTTGTAGGTAAGACTAAATCTATGAGAGAGTTGTCCCAGATGTACCAATGCAATGGTAGATGAGAGTCCCTAGTTATATATTAGAATGGTGTGATCGTCTGTGTCAAAGACAGCAGATAAGTCCAATAGTACCAAAAGCACGACTTTTCTTCCAGAAATGCTTCTAGAATATCGTTCTGTACTTTCCGTAATACAGTCTCGGTGGAATAGCCTCACATATAATCCCATTGCCATTTTCCAGTAGAATGTTTTGTGGGTCATGTGATTTGTGACCTGTGATGCTACAACTTATTTTAATAAGTTTTGACATAAAGGTAATGTTAGAGACTGGACGAAAGTTCGTAATCAATGCCAGTGAAGCTTTCTTCAGTATTGGTGTTATGGACACTAAATGAATACACTGAAGAACGCTCTTAAGCTTTGTTTTAATTGCTGTGAGGTTTCTGACTATTGCAATTGAAAATCTTTCCAAAAACTAATGGTTGACGGGAGAAACGAATAACATCTAGCGTTTAAACCTATTTTTTCCCCACATTAAAAGCAAAAGAATGCTGCCTTCCTACCTTCCTTAATTTTATTTTATTTTTTTCATTCTTACTGTTATTGCCCACACTATGATTACACTTAAATACCGAGTGACTGAGTTATACACATTGCATATAATATTGTTCCTGATTGTAACAGAAGTTAAACTGTATTTTAACAGCAATAACTGTTATCATTTACAGTTTTACGAAACGAATTCATATAGGCATGGTGCCTGCTTTCCAATCCTTTTTTTTAAAATAAAATATGTTTAGACATGTACGGGTATAGACTCCAAAACATGTTCTGAGTAGTTACCCGCGGATGACCCTTTAATTTACTTGGACTTATACAGCCTATGTCAAAATTCTACAGAAGAACGTGCGCAATATGGACAAGGATAGTTCTATAGGTATATAGGTTAGACAGTGACAGTTCAATTCATGGAGAGTAAAGAGTTTGGACTGTGAAATAGGGTAATGACTACTAGGAAGTGGTTCTGGACAAAAAGACACAAATACAAACATGTTTACCGATTATTTAAAAACCCGCCCGTACTTTCGGACCAGTATCTACTGTCAGGGCAGCCTTCTCAACTAAGCTCCAACTGTGACTCAGTGGGTGCTCTTGGCTCCTGTGTCTGCTAACAGATTTATTACATACTGTATCTATAATTTGTATGTTTATTTGTCAAATAAACGTTTTTCTGACTCTGACTCTGACTCTGGTGATGCTACTTATTCATAGCCTTGGAGCGACTTCAGTGTCTGATACAATACTGCTATCCTGGGGCCCACCACCGACAACAACCGGAAACCATAAGGCAGTGTAATCACATTTTAGGCAATGCTCACACTGGGAAGTGCCATTATATATTTTACATTACATTCATTCGACAAATTAACCTACCGTTAACACTAATCACACATACATTTTGGATACTACCTCTACAAAATATCTAATCGGGACTAACCCATGGACGAGGCTGTCATTTTGAAAATTGTAAATTCTGCATCCAATGATTTGTAAATGAGGATAATATTGGGATGATCTTGGGGGCGGGGTCTCTAATATACGAATCCAAATGTATGTATTTTGCAAATATTTCAGAGAATTAATAATGATATGATGTATCGTGTGGCCATAATTCATTTTGATATCCAAATCAAACGTATTTCTGTGCGACTGCCCTGCAATGCTTTGCGCCATGTTCAAAATGGCGCCCACCAACGTGCAAGAATTTGCCGGCTCAAGGTATCATGTTGCATTTTGATTTGTAACTAACGATGACAAAGTACTATCTACTTCAGACACATCCGAGCGGGCAGATTAAAGTTGAGATAGTAAGTCATGTTTTGAAAGTACTTTAATGAACGTTTACCCTGGTAACTCGGAGAACGGTCACCTGGAACCTAGCAAAATATTACAATAACGACCACCGTACAACTGGGCATCGCTGTTTCACTGAGCAACCGTGCTCTGCTGCTATGCTGTTTCCCCGACCCAAGTTAACTCTCCAGACAAGTTAAAATAAAATGCTATGTTTGAGTTGACTTTACTGCAAAATAACAACACATGACGGCCACTTTCTAGTTAAAATCTTGCAGCCATGGTCAATCAATTTTTATTAGGGAAGGGCGCCTTGAAACAATTATTATCAATTTTTTATGTTTCATAAAATTATTTTAGGGTCAAGCCTTTTCAGTAGGGTCGGTCGGGTTACCGGACCCAAATATTCATTTTTGTTAAGCCTCAAGTAACTTGGACATTTGTAAAAACATGTTTAAAATGGATGTTCTTTTCCCTTTTACACATTGCCTCTTTTGACATCAGTGTAACTTGTTACCTGCGCACAACCAGAAACACTTATAATTTATTAGTAAAAAGGCTCAATAAGCTACATAAAATACTCTCACCTCTTAACACGTCCAGCTGCATGCGACGTATACACACATGTACCCTACACGTACTGTCAAGTGTATCTTGCACAAAAAAAACTTCTGTCAGCAGAGAATGTGTTTCATTTATTCTAGGTTTTATGCTTGTGCCGAAGCGAAGGCAAAAATGTATATCTTATTTGTTTTGGCAAAGTTTGCGTACTGTAAAACTGTGAGGCGATACTATTGGAAACTGTTAAGGTTTAATAGGAATAAGAATAAGACACCATACTTCTAATGAGGGTAGGCATATCATCAAGAAATTTAGATTCAATTTTTGAAAAGAATTTCAAATTGATACAGCCATCAGGTACAGTTATTTAGGTTATGAATTTACCTCAGCTTGGAACCTAAAGTGCGAAATTTTCAAATAAAGGGAAAATCGTCAATCGATGTAATATTTTATGATTTCATTCATAAAGGCTCATATCAACATAATGCCGAAGTCACACACAGACACAGACACATCAATACACACATACACATAGACATTTTGTACGTGAGCTTATTAATGACTTTGTCAAAATACCTTTAAAGGCCAGAATATGCTCAACTGTTGTTTTTTTCTTTCTTTTTTTTCAGGTTAAAAATCTTGGTTACTTGGAACAAGAGTTAAAGTTACACGTGTTGCACACAGGCTGCTAGCTGTAGGGCCTGCCACAAGCGCCGACTCCTTGGGCAGGTCAGCGTTCGAAGAAGATTGACTAGCAGGACTCTGGCAGACATCTCAAAACCCTCGCAACGAATGGCCAGCTTGGACAAGAAGATAACACTCAATGATACTCTGTTCATTTGTCTTGAGAGACCACCCCTCTGAGCAGTCACTGGAGGGCCTGGGTGCCTTCTGCAGTGGAGAAGGCAGGCAGATTATGGTACCAGCTGTAATAGTCCAGATCATTAAAGGTACTGTGCTAAAGGAACTGTGAGCCCTCCTTTCAATCTTAAGGAGGTATAAGGAGCCGCTGTGGCCAAGTGGTTATGGTCCTCGCTTTGTGTGCGAGGGGTACCCCCGGGGTTCAATGCCAGGCCAATCCAAATGGATTTGTCCCTGGTTCTTCACATGCAGCAACCACTGAACTGTTCAAAGGCTTAGTGGAACATGTTTTGGTTACCTGTGCCTCACTATGTCAGCGGAATAAGGTTTACCACTACTACTACAACTAGTCTGCATAATACTGCCACAAAATTCAATACCTGGACCATTAAACACGATATGAAACTATACAGCACCAACGCAAAAGCAACTAGAAAAGAAGACTTCCTTGACATCAAATCTGTCTGGGTTCCTTTAATGAGAACAGTTTGAAATGCTACACTTTGCCATTGTTCAACATAAACTATATTTTGTTTTTTTACGCTAATTTCCATAAATTAGAATGCTACTACTTTGGTCCTTGGTGTATTGGATGTGGCCATGTCACAAACTTATAAAGTGAAGTTCATAGTTCATTGGATGCGTCTTTGCCACAAACCCACAAATTAAAGTTGGAATGGCATCTCTATCTATAATAGTTTTGGAGATATTCAACTTTTAAATTTTTGAATGCCCCTTGTTAGAATAATGTCAAATTGTACAAAATTTTGATATACTGCCCATTAAATTGGCGGGTTTCACAAACCTATATGTGCTCATTAAAATTTTGTGTCTAAAGTCAGGTAGTCAAATTCCCTACTAGTTCTGTTACCGTGCCAAGTTTACCCATTGTAGCTTGCATGGTGTCTAAGAAAAGCTCTGGGCAAATTATGTAGTGGAAAGAAAGAAAGAAAGAAAGAGAGAGAGAGAGAAAGAAAGAAAGAAAGAAAGAAAGAAAGAAAGAAAGAAAGAAAGAAAGAAAGAAAGAAAGAAAGAAAGAAAGAAAGAAAGAAAGAAAGAAAACAGTATGTGTGCATGGCACCCTGGAATAAAGAGGGGGAGGGATAGGGAAGAAGGAGAGAGAGAGCCCAGTCATCACCTTTTTCAAATTTTTATAGCAGAATAATTTACACATGTAGGTCCAAGGTGATGCTTTTTTAGCAGACCCAGGGTCCTTGACAACTGGACAGGCACCCTGAGCCACTAGCTACATGCAAAAATGGCCTGACAGTTATGCAAGCAGGAAAATGTGGTGACCAACCTGCATCCCATCTTCCTACACACACGCACAGCTGCCAAAACATGCATGTCCAGTGATAAGGCAGACCCCATGGGGCTCAGTTAAGAGCACTGTAGGCAGGCTTGCATATTCAGTGGACCTAGTCTAAAACCTGACCTTCAGCTAATCAGCAGTGAGCAGAACTGTTTTGTAGCCACACTGGACAAAAACATGGGGTTCCCTTAACAGGGTTTGCATGGTGATTATGAGCTTTTTTGCACAAAAAGTATTGAGTGATTGTTGTTCCATTAAATACTTCAACATGTGAATCTGACTTCACATCATAAAAAATATTCATGATTACAGTGTAAATTATTTTGTGTCAATGTAACAAATCATTTTATATTCAACACAATATGGCCCCTTTCCCCCTTCCATAAGCATACATTCAGACAATTAACATGACGAAAAAGCTTCAAACTTGCCACATTTAGTTGCACTTGTAGAACGTTTGTTAACTGTCCATGGACAGATGTCTCAAACCTACATGTGTAAGTTAGAACCTTGTGTCTATCTCCAATAGTTTGGAAGATATGGAGCTTTTAAAATTTGAATTGCCCCTAATTTGCATAATTTTAAACATCATGACTATTCCAAGTCAGGTGCCTAATTTCACTGGTAGGTCAGTCACGATGGCAAGTTTGGTGGTTATCAGAATAGCGGGGCTCGAGAAAAACTCCTGACAAATCTGGTTGTAAAGAAGAAAGAAAGAAAGAAATAAAAAAAGAAAGAAAGAAAGAAAGAAAAAAGAATTCTTGGAAAAACAAAACCTAGACATAATAACAATACCCTACCATAAACCAAAGACCAATCCTCCACCCATCAAAAGGGACAATGTTACTCTCCTTTATATTGAGTCAACCAAGCTCCTTGGAGTCTACATTTTCGAAGACCTTATCTGAAACTTGCAGGTGTCCCACATTGTTAGCAAAACAGAGACTGTATCTGCTTTCACAATTATGCCGGAGTGGTATATCTGACCAAGACTTTGTGCAAGTGTATCTTACAGTAGGCAGACTTACCATCTAATATTTGTGTGCTCTGTGGCACACGTGTCCAAATATCTGCATGGTGATATTGAACAAATTCAATGCCTGGCCTTGCGGATATTTTTCCCGACCCTTATTTCAGTAAAGCCCTGTACTCTCTAACTCTCAAAAACCACAGAGATTTTATCAGTATCGTATTCTTTCATAAAGTAGAATGTCCCTCTGACTCACTGCATGACCTCTGACCTTCTGGACGCACGAGCAAGTATCGACTCTTAAAAGCAACTAAGTAGTAAATGGCGAAAATTTGTTCCAACATATATCTAACCAAGTGATGTACCACTTTTATGACTTTGCAGGACTGCTAATTATTGTAGTCATTGGCATAAGTTAAACTCTGGGACATTGTCTCACGTTTTGCTCTATTTCTGCCTATCTCGTGTGTATTTTAGATAAGGTTTTCATTTTGTTTTTTGTTTTTTTTTATTGCAACATGACTCGATTTTAACCTTTCGGTTGCCATGAGTGTAAATAAATAAAGATTACATGGCTTTGGATGCTAGTCCTGCATGAAAATCAGAAGCATGCCATGACTGGACTTGACAAGTTAATCAGGTGACTGGCTTCTGTGTAACTACCTGCAGAACCGCTGAGAACAAAATGCCAACTTAACTCACTGCAAGTGTCCCCATGTTCTAGATCTCATGCTGAGGATAACATCTAGTATCCTTCTGCCATGTTTAAGTCCATCTCTTTTATCCGCCAGAAAAGCAGTTGTTCTCCATGGGAGTGGACCTACAAAATCAATCCTCACCCTGTCCATGGCAACCCCAACCCTGTATTCGTTCTTCTTGCCTCATGGTTGGGTCAAAGGGCGCTGCCTAACCCCAGGCATGCCTGGTGAGATCCATTTCATTATTACTCCATTTTTAGGACATTCTGTTGGGATAACAACCACTTGTTTCCTACAAGTGGGCTCTCAGCAGCAACTTTATATCTGGATGTATGCACTTGTTGGTTTCCATCCACATAATAACATTCCCCAAATCACAGTCTTCCTTCTGAAGTTTGACCAGCTCCCAGTTAGAATACTGCCCCATACAGCCACCAAGTATATCACCAGCCACTCTACATTTCTCTGTGTCCACCTGCTCTGCCTCATCAAAACAGGAGCCATCAGCGGGCTCAGGCACTGTAATGGGCCCTGAACTAACTGGTGTATCATACTTTATTCTAGACTGCCTTTCTTGAAAATTGTGTCCAGTAGAAACCAATCTATTTCTGTATACTCTACAGGGAGAAAACTGTCCAACACAGAGGTTTATCCTATACCTCACGACACAGCACAGTTCACAGTCTGTATCAAACTCTTCCCTACAGTGCTTATCACTGTGTGGTTGACTGTTATGTCATCATCGTCCGTAGTCATAGTGGTTCTGAAAAATATTACCCATGTTCATAAATATCGACCCAACAGTGAGAGCAAAGTCACATACAGCAAACCGCAGAGATTCAGGAATTACCAAAACATTCAGCTTTCAATACCAAAATAAAGAAACAAATTATACTCCGGACTTGAGACAGGCAATCAGCCATAAGGGACTGATGGTTTTAAATTTGTCCTCTCAACTTTTTAAATATTCTTTGTTAACTACAAACTTACGCTTTTTTTTCTCCAAAATGCGCAATGCACTTAAAGCGCACCAAACAATGTCGTTGAGCTGAACTAATATATTCTATGTAACTTCTCTTATTTGAATGAAAGATATTTTTGCAAGGAACATAAATACAACTTCCTCACTTTAAATTAGACCAGTTCGACTTGAGTCTCATTTGGCATTGGAAGAATTGCTGAGACCTTGCATAGCATCACGCAAAACTACACAGCGTCGCATTTCTTGCAGTAAGGGTTCCTTCAACTGTAAAAGATGCGAAAATGAAGGCTGAACTTTAGAACTTGCTACAAAGATTGACAAATGTGAGTTTATGTTTGGAATTATGCTCAACGAGTTTATTTCGAGAGGTTTTGCTGACTTGCGTGACCCCTTGCAAGATTCTCCCCTATCTGTAGCTGCTGAGCAAAAGATGTTACTGTCATGATACTCAATACATTGCAGTCGAGTTGTTCAGAAGAATCACTGCATATATTTCATCAGAAGGCGCTTCAGCAGAACGTCTGACGGTTAGTGAGCCTGTGCTGCCACCTTGAGAGCAGCAATGATACGAAACATAACAAACATTACAGGATCTGCTCCCGCTTGCTCTGACAGGGCGAGAGTGTGAGATAGATTTGGAGTTCGTCATCAACGTCTTCACAGATGAAAGTCCCTGGATGAAGTTCCTGTGGGAAATGGTGGGATGTAGTCCATGCTATGAACTTTTTTCTCAGAAGCCATCAAACAGCCAAAACTCCTCGTAAACCAGGTCATATCTAAATACTGATGACAATGAATAGTAAATAGTACCTGTATACGTACCACTGGCATTGTATGACTGTCCCAGCAAATTTACCACTTGTGCAACCAGATGACCAGTCACAGCATTGAGTTCCAATAACTGTGTTACTGTCCGATTATCATTTCTTTTCTCATTCACTTTTTGGCATGATTTAGTTCACGTGGCAAGCAATTTGTTTACGAAAAGACACTTAAGAAAGAATAATGTGAAACACTGACAGTGATATTATATACAAGTGGCGTTGGACGAAAAAGAAAAGAAGGAAAGGGAAAAATTTATTATACAGAACAAGTTACGCAGAGTATCTGCTGCGTGAAAAGTTTTTAAAAAGGTATAAAATCATTGCTTCGACGTTTCTTATCAAAATATTACACACAAATATGCAGCAAAAATGTATTATTATGTAGATCAGAATGTACGAACTGCTGTAAATTGAATCTGTATATGCGTGTGGGCCCCGGACCTCCGCCCCTCCCACTTCCAGGATGTGAATCCGCAATGCTTCTCTAATCGTTATAATGACCTTCCCATTCTGATTCCCTTTCATATTGTCATGAGATGGCAAAATCCATCAAAAAGGAATTGGGCAGGATAATGGGATATCAGTACACTGTTTTATATGGGTGTTTGACCTTTGTACCATAACCACATACAAAGTTATAAACGTAAATATGTGGGTTTCGACAATTTTCCTCTGCAGAGTGGAAAAGGCGTCCAAAACTATATTTTTTGAGGACAGTTTCTAGAAAGATTCCACCCTTAAAGATCATTCTTCAAGGAATCTTATGCGTCCATGCCCGGATATACATTTCACGCTCCAGGCCATGTATGTTTTAAAGCCGGACGCAATTTTAACTCTCTTTGGGGTCAACGTCTTAAAGGTGGCACC
>OZ026625.1:66399043-66404043 GCA_964020975.1 Hermodice carunculata
TTGGATTCATTACATGTGCAATGGTCAATAACTCCCTAGTAGAAGTTAAAATGATATCTCTATCTGTGATAGGTTTGAAGATATTCAAGTTTTAAAATTTCAAATGCTGCTAATTTGCATAATTTAAAATATCTTCATTCCTTTGTATAAAACGGTCAAACTCCTTGTATGGAGGTACAATCATGCCAAGCTCTGAGTTTCTATGTATAATAGTGTTCGAGAAAAGTGTCGGACAAATTTGCCGGTAAAGAAGAAAGAAGAAAGAAAGAATTTCAGGAAAAACAAAAAAGTGTGTGTTGACACACACACTTTAACAAAGGAAAGCCATGTGTGTGTGTGTATGTGTGTGTGTGTGTGTGTGTGTGTGTGTGTGTGTGTGTGTGTGTGAGAGAGAGAGAGAGAGAGAGAGAGAGTCCTTTTTGGAAAGAGGCATTTCTGCATTATTTAACCAGAAAAATAAAAATTCCTTTCGGTTGATTTTGTAGCTTTGAGCAAAGAGAACTGGCATCATTCATACTTGCACTCTCATAACAAAGCTCGTGGGATCTTGGAATATAACTGCCATTGCTCCTCTGACAGCAGAAGGCCAGGGTTTTTGCCGTATTTTGCTTGTTCAATTTTGACTTCAACGTTACCCAGACTGCTTCAAAAACAATCAGAAGCCTTTTAACGAAGAAACAATATAAAAATCGATTGTCTCAATCCGTATGACTTAACTAATCGTGTATTATTATGGTCATGTGGAGTGCTCACGAGAGTGGAAGTAAGTGTACGATAAAAACCAAGCAAAAAAACCCCTATACTTTTGTTCTTTTATATACTTTGCTGGTGTTGGTGGTGTGCTGTGGTTGCAGGCTCCGGACGGCCCAGTTTGAAGTCACAAGCTCGGCCCACCTTCAACTTCGAGCCCTTCATAGTGGGAGGGCGTGATGTGGTGAAAGGACGCTGGCCTTGGTTCCTGGGTCTGGAGTCCTGGAACAGCGCTGCCGGTGTGTGGATGTACCGGTGTGGAGCCTTGCTAATCTCGCGGACAAAGGCCATCACTGCTGCACACTGCGTCTATATGTCACTGTACGTGTTGACGAAAAAAAAAAAAAAAAAAAAAAAAAAAAACACCGGGATCTTTTTATGTCTGTGTGCCAACACAGACACATTGTTTTTCTAGGAATTCTTTCTTTCTTTCTTTCTTTCTTTCTTTCTTTCTTTCTTTACCGGCAAATTTGTCCGACATTTCATTTGAAAAGTATTACACGTAGAGACTCCAAATTTGGCACAATTATACTTCTATCGATAAAGTCTGGCCTTTTTATAATGAGAGATCATGCTTTTCAAAATTATGCAAATGAGGGCTAATTAAAGTTTAAAATCTTCAATATCTTATATATTATAGTAGATGTGGTTCGAGTGTAAAGGAGTTCGATCATAGCAAGGTAAAGGTCATTTCAACTGTCAAGGCCATGTCAAGGTCAAAGATCATGTCAAGGTCAAAGGTCAATTTTAAGCCAAAATGTTATTTTCGAGGTCAAGGTTCACTTCAGGTAGAGGTCATCTCAAGGTCAAAGGTCATTTCGAGGTCAAGGGCCAATTTTGATGGTGGCTTTCTTCTAGCCATAACTTGGTCAATTTCTAACCAATTTTAATCACGTTGGGCTCAAATTGTAGCTATTGTAACACTGCACATTTTGAAACTTACGTGTGACCTCTAAAGGTCAACGGTCAAGTTCATTTGGACCTCTGAAAGTTTCATCCAGTCATAACTTGGCCAATTTCCATCCAATTCTAATCATTTTGGACTCAAATTGTAGGTATTGCAAGACTGCACATTTTTATAAGAACATGTAACCTCAAAAGAGCAAAGGTCAAGGTAATTTGGCTCTTTGAAAGTTTCATCTTGCCATAGTTTGGTCAATTTTCATCTGATTTGGTTCATGTTGGGCTTAAATTGTGGGTATTGTAACACTGTACATTTTTTGCAATTTACATGTGACCTGTACAGGTCGAAGGTCAAGGTCATTTGGACTTGGAAATTTTTTACCAGCCATAAGCTTAATGGATGTGAAGTACCAAAGGACAAAAGTTGTAGCCCCCAATATTCACAACCTTTGAAGGCACACAGACAGATTTGCTTTGAAGCAAATCTTTTATAGTTTCTTTCTTTCTTTCTTACACCCAAATTTTGTCTGCATTTTTTTTCTCGGACACCACATCCAGGAATACCACAGTAGTCTGGCTATTGATTCAGCAGTGAGATTGTGCATCTAGTTTACAACGCTTCACATGTTCAAAATTATGCAAATTATAATTTTCAAATTTCCACATCTCCAAAGATATTTCATGCTAAAAGGGAACATTCAAAAAGTCAAAATGTTGACTATATTCAAAACTTTAACATGTAGAGGGGTGATTTCAACTCCAATTCAAAGGTTTCTGTCTTAGGTGCATCCAATAAACCATAAAAATAATTTATGCTAATTATGGACAACAGAACAATATAAGTGTTTAATATCTTCATAACTGTCATA
Organism: Hermodice carunculata; assembly: GCA_964020975.1. Classification (NCBI taxonomy): domain Eukaryota; kingdom Metazoa; phylum Annelida; class Polychaeta; order Eunicida; family Amphinomidae; genus Hermodice; species Hermodice carunculata. Next base: position 66,401,566 of record OZ026625.1, read on the forward strand.
GGTACTGGTGCAATTCCAAAGGTTGCGCTGTTGCAGTGACATCATGCACCTGGATTGGAACATCCAATACACCACAAACAAGATTTGTAGAATTTTTATGTATGCTAATTAGGAACATTTGAGCAATTAAAATGTTAAATATCATCAAAACGCTATTGGGATGAGATGCCATGCCCATGCTGTAGGCACATTCAATTCACTGCAAACAAATGTATAATTTTAATTTATGCCAAATAGAGACACTTTTCAAGTGCTGAATATCTTTAAACCAGTCATAAATCCAATTTCCATGCAAAATTAATTCCATATTTCAAGTCAGTTTATGTGAAAGAATTCGCATTCAAAAGACAACTCGTGCAATTCTCATTTTCTCTTATGTTGTGCTGCAGGCACAGCCTATGGACCTGAAGTCAGCAGTGTAGGAGTTTAATTTATGCAAGCTGTGAAGGAAAAAACTGCCATATTTGCTTTGAGGCAAATCGTCTTTTCTAGTTATGCATGCATAATCACTCATTGATGCATTTCATTCTTAAGAATTATCTGCTAAAATACCACAAAATTAAGCTTCTGAGAGCAGCAAATTTACTAAAAGCCATCGATAATTTTTGATAGCATGACACACTGACATGCCCATATATATATATATATATATAATATATATTTCCCATTTCATCTAGGCGACTGGTGCCAAAGTTTGCAAGTTCGAGTCCTGCTCGTTCCGAACATAAAATATATACTTTTGGCATTTCATTAATGCTGGTTGCTTCAAGTCCCCGATTCTGGTGCTAAATGCTGACTCAGTACATATACTGCATTACCGTGTTGGTATGGCACTCGCACATAACTACCTCCATTGAACCATTCTTTTTTAAGAATGGGATTTGGTCGAGTGGATATGTGCGTTTCCTATCTTAGCTAGGCGACAAAGATTGCAAGTTCGAGTTTTACACTTGAAATTTCATCAATAACCTTGACCTACTTTTCTCCGATAAGGTGACCATGTCATTTTTTTTTCATAAGTCAGAAACGTATCAACCAATTCAAGCGATGCGGAGCTCTGTAGATATACAAGGGCTAGCTGAAAAGTTCTAAGCCTAAGTGGGATATCTCAATCGGATTGAAACAAACTTTTACCACCAACAAGTACAATCATTTGATGAATCATCGGCATAAGAACTGCAACTGTAGTGTATTAGTGTCTTTTTACCAGACCATCTTGTGAACCTACCCATTGAAATCACCAGAAATGGACATAACTGGCAATAGGGCAGTCATCAAGTACCTGCAGCTGAATGGGTGAACTCCAACACAGATACATGCCGACATGGTCTCCACTTCAGGGAATGATGCCCCTTTTTTGCACTGCTAAGAAGTGAGCTGCGGAATTCAAGCGCGGTAGAGAGAGCCTTGGCGACGACGGGCGTCCAGGAAGGCCTTCAACAGCAACCACTCCCGAAAACATTACCCGGGTGCATGACATGGTGATAGTGTATCAACGATCGACCACTCGGCATATTGCTAGTGTTGCGGGCATCTCTCATGAGAGGGTTGAGCACATTATCATTCAGGAGTTGGGAATGACAAAAGTTTCTGCAAGATGGTGGCCAAAGCTCTTGACAGCGGGTCAGAAACGTGTCAGATTCGTGACATCTCGTGACAATTTATGCCGTTTTGAAGCAGATCCCGATGATTTTTGGCCCGATTTGTAACCATGGATGAGACCTGGATTCGTCACTTTGAAACAGAAACCAAAATTTAGTCTAAACAATGGGACAATATGGATCACTACCCCCGAAAATGCCAAGTTGGTTCCTTCTGCTGGAAAGGTGATGGCTTCAGCCTTTTGGGATTCTAAGGTTTTTCTGATGATTGACTTTTGGAAAAGGCCGGGCTATCAATGGAACATATTATGTCGACCTACTGAGACCGTTACGTGAATCTATCAAAGCTAAGTGATGGGGAACGGTCACTAAAGGAGTCCTCTTCCACCACGACAATGCTTCAGTTCACAAATCGGTGTTGGTCATGTCAGCGAGCCATAATTGTGGCTTCCAACTCATTGATCACCCCCCCCCCCCCTTATTCACCCGATTTAGCCCCCCCCCCTCCCCCCGCCGTCAGACTTCCACCTGTTTCCCAGAATGAAAAAAGAACTAGCTTGTCGCCATTTTCCTAGTAATGATGAGGTCATGTCCACTTTGAACGGCCTTCTTTAGGGTGACTAAAGAAAATATCTTGAACGGAATCCAGGCCTTGCGGCATTGCTGGCAAAAGTGTCTAAACCTGGAAGGGGACAATGTAGAGAAATAAATGAAAACCATCGACATTGTACGGGTCTTTCACAGCTAGGATTAGGACTTTTCAGCCAGCCTTCAAAGCTGGACTCCGGTCGAAGGAAAGTGTGTTACTAGGTTTGAGAGGCAAGGTCATACCGTGGTTTTAGAAAAATAACGCGTTTTACACTTAACATTTTCAAGC
>OZ026625.1:66409043-66414043 GCA_964020975.1 Hermodice carunculata
GAAGTCAGACACAATTTAGTGACATTTATGAAAATGAGTATGACATCTCATTATATTTCTGGTGAAATTCAAAAAGAAAATGTAATTTTTTAAAACCTACATAGCCCTGCTTAGAAAAATTTCTTATATAAAACTTGTTAAGGACGGAAATGATATCAGGTAAAGATTTTGAAGATCAGATCAGCACAGCGACAGTTACGGCAGCTCCAAGTGTCATTTTGTGGCCTGGCGACTGCCATCATTGTAGCAATATATCCCAGAATACAGCAGTGCTGACATTGCAACCTCTCAAGGTTGGTTTTAAAATTATAGAATTTTCCCTCTGTAAATTATATTTATAATAAATCATATCACAATTGTAATAGTAAAGGAGCAAGAATACATAAAATCGATAAAACAATTACATATATTGCAAATTTAGTAGCCAATTGAAATGTTGATGCCTCTGAAAACACTATGTCATAACCATCACCATTATGTTCTTCGGGGGTCATGCCATGTTAACAAAAGTAGTGCCGCATCAATGGACATATCAGTGCGCAGTGTGATACGCAGTTGTAGTTCATGACTTTGTTCGTGAGGGAATGACGCAAAGGACAACTCCTATCTCCCTCATGTTAAAGTTTGGACCGAATGTAAATATTTTGTCATGACTACTGTAGTATTAAAATTTGGGCGTAATTATTTGACTGAGGTGTTGAGATAAAAATGTAAAAAAATGTATTTCATTTGATCATAACTTATGTACAACCCTCTGATTGTCACCATGTTTACCTCATAGCATTGCTATTTTCATTGGGCTTAATAACAAATAAAATTTATTGTTAGGCTTACTTTGAAACTATGGTGCAGACATCTTGCAGGAAATCATTTTGTTACTATGGGCAATATGCCAAGATCGATTGCACATTGCCTTGGAAAAAGTAATAAGGTTAAGGATATAAAACACTGCACAAAGAACCTAATAAAAAGTATTAACCGTGTATGCATACCTGCATGGTTGTTTAAGGGTGTTCTACGTGTCTTTTGATACAATAGAATAAAGTTTATTTCCTTTTCTCTTCATAAAGTGTTAAAAATTTCAGTTTGGATAGAGCTTTCAGCTCTAATAATCAAGAATAGCTTCAACTATTTATAAAACTGAGTGTGAACAGTTATTCAGTCTATTTTTTTTCAGGACATCGCTGAAAAAGCATCTTTGTATTGGTATCGGTCGTTTAAAAAGTCGGTTAAAAGTTCAACCTTGGGTGAAAAATATTTAGGTCAATTAAAAGATTTTCATGGATTTGTATAAGAGTTGATGGCAGGTACTCAGTCTGAAGGAAAGTCTAGCACGATGGTGCGTCTGACGCAACTTGTGGTTTGTGTGATAACGAGGTCCAGGACTTGCCTCATTTCTTGTTTTTATGCACCTCGCAACCGATCAGAGTGAAACTTCATAATCAACTTGAGCACAGGTTAATATCCATTGACGCGGAGAATGTGTGGTTAAAATATTGTGCTGCATCAATTTTAAATAAATTGATTTTATTTAGTGGAGAACATACTTCGATTTTGGCGATGTTCAAGGTGGCACTTTCGATACAATACTAAAGCATTTTTGGCCGAAGCGTGGGATTTTAGGCGCGAGTCAACAGTGACTGTACACCTGCCAATCGAGACCGAACCAATGTAAATACATGATGGTATAACGTGCTCAAAGTGTTTCATTTACTGTATATAAATTATTAACCATGTATATAAAGTATTTTTACGTGACGCACCTCTGGACTTTCCCCGACCGTTGGTGCCCCCAATGCAAAGGGGTCGCTGTTATCAAAATATTTTAATATTATTATCATTATTAATGTAAAAAATTGTCGAAGCTCATCTCCCATATTACGCATGAGCTTTGGATTCAATATGGTCATCAAAACAAACAAGTTTGATAAAATATGTGCACTCTAGTCAATTCACGGGTTTTCTTAGGCACTCAGCTTCACCTGCCACCTCCAAGGTGCATCAGCATCAAATTGTATGTTCAGAAGATGATCAATTGTTTTAAAAAGAAAACCCCAAAGAGTTACACCTTGCTGGACCCCATGTAAATTCCAGATACGTATCTTTTGTCAGACGATTCGTTTTTAACCAAGCAATGTAGCTTCCTCATATAACCCTATCTGCATAATTTCACTTACATCTTTCCAGATAAAAACGTTTCTACGGGTAACTGGCAATTTCTTACACACACATTATTGTGCCAAATGTTGCCCATTAAGGAGAAATCATGACGTTTCTAAGTTGAATGAGGTTCAGCGTAGAGAGACGCAAGGCTGAATGAGATTCAGCGTACAGAGAGAGGCAAAGCTGAATTAGGTTCTGCGTACAGAGAGGCGCAAAGGTGAATTACGTTCAGCGTACAGAGAGAGGCAAAGCTGAATTGGGTTTTCAGTGTAGAGAATCGCAAAGCTAAATGAAGTTCAGCGTACAGAGAGACGCAAAGCTGAATGAGGTTCTGCGTAGAGAGACGCAACTCAACGCTCATGTAAGGTTTGCTGTCTTAATAAGCAGAATTGACTTGAAAATGCAATGAGCTAGTAAACTAAATCTTTAACACATCGCCACAGTCCCACTGCATTCTGATTTTAGAAAAAACATGATACACAGTCATTGATTTAAACGTATTTTATCATGAAAAACAATGATTTGTACATCAAATAATATAAAGTAATTGGAAAAAGGGTACTGTCCCATATGAACCCCTCTTGCAGAAAGGGGACGACGAAAAAACAGGACCTTACGTGACACACACACATGTTTTATGAACGGTGAATGTTAAAAGTTGTCCACTCATGCAACAGCAACAAGGTGAAGGGGACGTTTACAGCAGACAAGAGACATATAAAGGGGCATACCTCAGATAACTTTATCCAGTAATTTGTATTCATAAAAATTGCAAGTAGAAATACTTCTAGATATTCTGGGAAACCCACATCACTTTAACTGATACCTTTGGCCAAAAATGAGGAGAGAATTATATAATCTTGAACCGCCGGGAAAAAAAATGAAAATTTGTGTAAGCTTGCAGACTCGGGAGCCATATAAAACCCTTTTTAAAGAAAAATACCATATTTTGTGACAGTTGTATGAAGTTCTGAATACGCCATAATATATAGTGGGCACGAGAAAAAATATTGGCATACTCCACAAGCTACACCGCACTTACACTTAGGACTTACTTTCACACCAATTTTAACAAAATGAAAATTCAACTGACTGATGCCCAAGCGGGAAACGGGTATGGAAAATAGAAGTACATCTGCTTTCAAAGTTATACAATTCCGACAGCAGATCCTGCCGAGAAGAGAATTTCAGTAATTAGACTTAAATATTGGCAGCGATGGCGAATTGCAAATATGGAGAGGTAGCTCATTCCAAAGACGAACTGTTGATAGAAAGAATGAATTATATAGCCATTAGATAACCACAAGACAAAGGCTGAAAACGTGTGCCGAGTTTCTTCCAAGTTTGTCTTGCTATATCATTACATTTTTTTTGGGGGGGGTGTGCTTTTTTGGTACCTTATGAGTGTAAAATTTATCACTGTGATGCCGTCTCTGGTCGCTCTTATCCTAACGTGGTTGTAATATGTAGATATGGGTCAAGCAGGTTCAAACCTATTTTCCACGAAATGTTTCATTTACAAAGCAAACAATATGAATGAAAACCAGGGAGAATGGCGACTTGAGCCTAAAGGTGTGACGTACAGCATCTGAAATAAGGAAGACTCTCTGACCTAAACACAGAGCTTTGACATACAACATTTATAATTCTAACATATGTTATATATAATATATTTATACCCAGCACATATGTTAAGTCATATTTATGTCTGTGTGCCAACACAGACATATTGTTTTTCTAGGAGTTCTTTCTTTCCTTCTTTCTTTCTTTCTTTTTTTCTTTATTTATTTGGCACATTTGTCCGACATTTCATTTGAAAAGTATTATACGTAGAAACTCCAAACTGGGCATAATTATACTTCCATAGATGCAGTCTCGCCTTTTTATAATGGGAGGTCATGCTTCTCAAAATTGTGCAAATGATGGCTAGATAAAGTTTTAAATCTTCAATAATTTATATACTATAGTAGATGTGGTTCCGAGTGTATTGGAGTTCGATCACAACAAGGCAAAGGTCATTTCAAATGTCAAGGTCATGTCCAGGTCAAAGGTCATGTTAAGTTCAAAGGTCAATTTTATGTGAAAATGCCATTTTAAGGGTCAATGTTCACTTCAGGTAGAGGTCATCTCAAGGTCAAAGGTCAGTTCAAGGTCAAAGGCCACTTTCGATGGTGGCTTTCTTCTAGCCATAACTTGGTTATTTTTTTATCCAATTTTAATCATGTTGGGCTCAAATTGTAGCTATTGTAACACTGCAGATTCTTGAAACTTACATGTGACCACTAAAGGTCAAGGTCAACGTCATTTGAACCTTTGAAAGTTTTCATCCAGCCATAACTCGGCCAACTTCCATCCAATTCTAATCATATTGGACTCAAATTTCAGATATTGCAACACTGCGCATCTTTGTAAGAACATGTAACCTGTAAAGGGCAAAAGGCAAGGTCATTTGGACCTTTGAACGTTTCATCTTGCCACAACTTGGTCAATTTTCATCTGTTTTGGTTCATGTTGGGCTTAAATAGTAAGTATTGTAACACTCTGCATTTTTACAATTTACTTGTGACCCGTAAAGGTCAAAGGGCAAGGTTATTTGGACTTTCTAATTTTCACCCAGCCATAAGCTTAATGGAATGTGAAGCACCAGAGGACAAAAGTTGTAGCATTTAATATTTGCAACATTTGAAGGCACACAGATTTGCTGTGAAGCCTATCTTATTTTCTAGTTGTTTTTGTGTGGTCACAGGTCAGGACAGACGTAAGAAACAATAATGCCCGATCCTGGTGCGCAAAGAGGGCAATGTCAAACATATATATGTTAACTCTTTCAGTGACAA
>OZ026625.1:66419043-66461543 GCA_964020975.1 Hermodice carunculata
AATCTGTCACTATGGGAGTAGAACTCAGGAGCATTGTCTCAGGCTATGACAGTAGTTTCCCAGCAAACATTTAAGAACTGGATCAGCACTGGCCCATTCTTATAGCTCTAAAAATGACGTAATTGAGGCCACCAGAGCTGGACCAGCATAGATCTGCACATCGGGGCTATGTTGGCCCAGTATATCTTGGCTTCAGTGGACCAGTGTGGGCCCACTAGAAACCCTGTACTGTCCAACATGCTGGACTACAGGCCCATTATTGTGTCAGTTCTGGTCCATTAGACAACCGCTGCCAACTTAATATTACCTATCGTTGTCTTGTACCACATACTGCAATATAATAATAATAATAATAATAATAATAATAATAATAATAATAATAATAATAATAATAATAATAATAATAATAATAATAATAATAATAATAATAATAATAATAATAATAATAATAACAATTTATTAAAACCCCCGTGGACGAGGAACTAATCACAATACATCGAGATCAATACAATAAAGGCAAAAAAAAGCAGACAGTCATGAATAACTAAAAACTCCGAATTAGAAACCAAGGTTAAAAAGCTCTTAATAGAAGTGTGACCAGCACGTGCTCCTCAGAATATGGCTTAATAAAATTCTCCTGCATGACCAGGTAGGCAATCCTGTCTACTACCCCGTCCTGTGGCAGCCTCTGACTGTTATTGCGAGGTTTATTGAAAATCAGGTCCACAGGCGACCCACCTGCTTTTATCACCCTGTCCAGGAGTGTCCCCGAAACCACAACACCGTGGGCAACGTAAAGCGCAAGCAGACTCGCGCACAAAGTCCTGGCGGGGCTCGCCACCCGGAATGCTCGCCAGCACAAAGACTTTGTGTTGGATTTTATTCTATCCCCCACCCGATCTATCTGCACAGCCCGCAGTAATTTTGAGTGGGGGCTCCGAATAGGTAATCCTGGCACTCTCTTCACAGTCGTAGCCTGGACATTTAGGCAGGTTAAAAAGCTCGTTACTGACATGGACAAATATTTCAACCAGATATATATATATATATATATATATATATATATATATATATATATATATATATATATATATATATATATTGCATTCGTATGCAAGTCATCCCTTGTGAAAAATGGTGGTGATGATTAATTTATCAACACAACCAGTTGCCTTGGACATCTGTCAAGGTAATTCTAGAGAATCAGTTGACTCACTCTGTGTTATCAAACTTGACACTCTCACTGTACTCTGCATTATCCAAATAATCAGCTATTTCAGAGTGTTCTAAATGGCATACTTAATTACTACTCAATGTTACTTACATTGAATTCAATTCCAGCTGAAAATAAAAGATATTTGCAGTCAGACTTTACGTGTGTTATCTTTGTTTGTTGAGAATTTCAACTGTCTGTTCATTTCAAACCTGCGCCTGGTACTTCCCACAATGCATTGTAGTAAACGAAAAGTTTACCAGCCCAAAAAATTGCTCACCAGGTGTCAGGGTGTTGGGAAAACCAGCATTGGGGCAGCACTGGGCCAGTACGGTGAGGTAGCTTACATTGAACGTGCGCTTGGTCAGTTAACCACAGCTGTTGCATGAATTATGGTTTTGAATCGTTGGTAGCGTAGCCAGTACTGGCGGTATAAGCCAGTAGACAGCCAGTACCGGCCTAGTTGTTACATGTTTGTTGGGTTTAAGTTTCGATTTGAATATATGTAGGGAAGGCGAGTCTCTAATGTCAGAAGGGAGGTTATTCCCCGGGGGGGGGTACTCCCCGGAATTTTTGGTGGGTAGGCTCCACCGAGGGTACAAAACCCGGACCCAACGGGAGCGGAACCAATGTGAAAATAGGGGGTCTTTTGGAGCTTGTATTGAAAAAAAAAATGAAACTTTAGATAAAATTTGGTGTATTTTGGGGCAATTTGGAGACAGGAATTGAAAAACACAGGGGTCTTTGGGTGAGACAAGCGAAAAAGGGGGGTCTTTTAGAGCTACAAGCAGGAAAAAGGGGGGTCTTAGAGAGCGACAAGTACCGAAAATAGGGGGTCTTTTCCGCGGCGCCTACCCGTATAGCAAGGTATAGGAAGTACCCCCCCCCCGGGGGGTTATTCCACCGTTTGATAGTATCTCGGAGAAAAGAGTGACACATACGCCATGCTCTACATCTAACGCGGCGCACTGACATTGAATGTCGGAGAGCACGACGAACGGGAGGAGTCGGTACAAGATTAGAAAAATAGAAAGGAGTCAGTTTGTGGTACATTTGGTTAAATAGGACAAAGCCTGAAGTATTTACGTGTGTTTGCAAGAATAGACCACCCAAGTTAACATGTGACGCATGTTTCAAAGCACCAGTACAAATTTTAGCGGCATTTTACAGAATCGATTCCAAGCGATCAGACAGCACGTGCCTTACCACAGTTGTCGAACAATACACAACCGTACTCAAGAATTGGACGAATCATAGAACAATACAGTTTGACTAGTAATTTGCGTGATATTTTACACTTAAACCTCCGGTGTAAGGAAATTCTTTGATCAGCTTTATTGGTAATCCTTGTTATATGAGCACGCCAAGTTAAGTCACGACTCAAGGTGATACCGAGCGGTGTATATCTGCCTCAGGAATCAGAGACCTACCTAAGAAAGCAGGCAGGTGACGAGGTTTCACGCGTTTCACAGAAAATGTAACATTTACTGATTTGATAACATTAAATAATACTCGCCATAGCCTACCCTGGTAATGTATTAAAGACAGATTGGTGTTCACGTGGCGTGAGGATTGAACAGGGTTGTTGACAATTTCGAGTATGCTAGTATCATCAGCGAACAATCCCAAGTCACAGGCGAGATTGTCCACTAGATCATTTACATAAACAAAGAATGGGGAAATTTTATATGTGTGTATACACACACATTTATATGTATATATATATATTTATGAATCTCCGTACTAAGACCACCTAAGGCACCGAAAAGGTGCGGTCTTACTAAGGGAATGGTCTAAAAGGGGGTACAATGTAATTCAGGATAAACCATAACCTGTCTGTAAGTTGGTGGTCTTTAATATAGAAATGATCTCTTTATGGTGGTGGTTTGATTTGGAGATTCATATATATATATATATATATATATATATATATATATATATATATATATATATATATATATATATATATATATATATATATATATATATATATATATATATATATATATATATATACATACATAATTCCAAATCAAAGCACTCTATCTCGTAGTGAAATAAGAACTAAAAATTCTTTCAAATACACCTTCCCCTGGCAAAATATCTACTCCACATGAAATATCTAAGTTAAATGTATATAAACGGATTTTCGATTCTGTCTGTGTCATGTGATATCGGATTAAAGATAGTGAAAAACAAACGATAATATTTGTAGTTTCGAAGACGTTTTGATTAAATGGGAGCTTCTGCGCGTCGTTCGACACAGGTTTGGCAGTGGAGGGACAAGACGATAAGGACAGGTGAACATAATGAATATATATGTTGTCCTCCGTGACCCCATTTTGTAATTTGCGCGTGTACATTGACTTGAAATACAGCTTGTGTCAGATTATAATATCCCCATTTCGTCTCCACGCAACTGGACCGAAGCCTAACAAAATTGCTGAATTTTACGATCACATGATTTCACGAACGTGCTGACCTTGTTGATCGTTAAAAATGAACACATTTGTTCTTACAAAACAAGCCAGCGAGTTGACGTCCAATGACATTGTGTAATTTATTGTTAGGAGTGCAAAACAGAAAGCCTAGTTCTGTTCATGCTGTGGAATAGATATTATTAGTGTTTTGACAACGTTGGGTTTGCATATTCCTTGAAAAATAGTTTTTTCATCCAAACCTATGTAGGGTGTGTATGCTTTGCATTTAAGCTAAATTATGTACTAGCATATCTCAATTAAATGATATTGCTGTTGAATTAAATTCTATACTGGTCGATGAAGCCAAAATAAGTTTGAAATATAGTAGTAGTAGTAATATACTTAAAATATGTAAGTGTAAACATTCATAAAAGCGTCATCGTTAAAAAGTCAGAAGTTTTAACGATGAATGCCCAACGATCAAAGCACGTGTGAAATCTTTAAGGAAACAGTTTCTTGCAGATCCTACAAACAACAACAACAATAACAAAAACAATAACAACAACATCAATAATAATGATAATAATAATAATAATAATAATAATTATTATTATTATTATTATTAATTAATTAATTAATAATTAGTAATAATAATAATAATTATTATTATTATAATAATAATTATTATTATTATTATTATTATTATTTCAAGTCTAGTGAGTACAAAATTAAGAACATTAGCACCGAAGCACTATTTGTCGACCGAAATTAGTACATGAAATGATGGAAATGAAAAAAATATACAATGATGTAGAATAAAATCAGTATATATCCTGTCAGTGATTATACATGGGTTGTAATTAAGCCGCCGGAGTTCTGTATTTGCACATATTGCACATAGAGCAGAATCAAGACGGGCCAAGCAATGTCTTAATTAAACCTTTGAATTTCGTGAAATCCGTGACATGTTTCAGATCAGTCGGTAAGAGATTCCACAGCTTAGCCCCTTGGTACTTTAAAGGGTTGTATCCATACTTCATGGTGTTAAAAGGAGGTAGATTCACCTTGTGATCATCTCTTAAGTTATATTTACTTTCCTTTTGTATAAACACATCATTTAGAAATTCTGGACATTCTTTTGACACAACTTAGTATACCTCAATAGACAATTTGGGTAGCCTCCCAAAATATAAAGATGGCTTTTTAGAACGTTGTAATAAGTCAGCGTAGGATGATGTGGCATCATTGTAAGCAAAGCGAAGTGCCCTTTCCTGTAATTTTTCCATTTTGGCAGTGTACGTGTTACCACATAAGTGCCATGCGAGACGGCAATAATTAAAGTTTGCTAGAATAAAAGCATTGAATATTTGTAATTTTTCCTTTTCGTTCAGCACATTTGAAAACCTCCTTAAAACACTTATTTGCTAAGCTGCTTGTGAGCAAATGTAAGAGACATGGTCGTGAAAGTTTAATTTATCGTCAATATACACACCAAGTGAAGCAATTTGACACAACTATTTTAGAGGTTTGTGTTTCAAGAACAGCAAGAGATTTAAACGAATGGTAAGGAAGTACAATGGTTTATACAAAGCACAAGTGATTCGAGAGGTTGAATATGGTTACTCAAAAAGAAAGACAAATCGTTTCGGAATAATTTGAATGATTAAATACTTGATAAGAAAAAGTTGAAATTTTTAATGATATATCTTCTAGTAACTGGTATAATCATTACAAAATATGTTCGATGTCAAAAACCAGCGTAATGTATTTCATAATGACTTCCACAGTTTTATAGATAAAATCAGATCCTCGTCATAGCTTGAAGAAAATGTGCGTTTTACTCATGATGGAATACTGAATGCTATTAATGATAGCCATGCTAGCAAACAGACCGGCCCTGATCTGATTAAAGGTGAAATGATGAAGACAGCTGCTCCATATATATCCCACCTTTTATGCGATCTACTCAAGTTGGTTTGAAAATTTGGAAACATAGTTTTCTTACGCCGATCCATAAGAAAGGATCAAAGAACTCTCAGACAACTATCGTGGTACCATTTAGAATATTGTTGGTAAACTATTTGCATCATTGGTGATAACAAGAATCTACTCATATCTGGACCAAAATAAGTTTGTTTATGTGGGACACTATTGCTTTTTGATGGAAGGCAAACTGTCGAAAATATTTTCCTAATCAAAAATGTTATCGACAAATATTTTACAAAGAAACGTAAGATTAATTTTGCTTTATCGATTTTCGCCGTGCCTTTGACTCTATATCTAGGGATAGACTGTTTTTTAAATTGTATAAAGCAGGTTTAAGTATTAATCTTATTCGTCTTATTCAATATATGTAACATAATGCAAAAATTGACGCTTTAATGCACAGTGATAAATGGGGATTGAAAATGGAAGGGAAATCTTAAGCAATTATCTCCAACTCCCTAGGAAAATTGTTTCAGGAAATAAAATTTAAATTTATAAACGAAATCCTTGTAAATACCAGCTCCATGAAATATCTTGGAATTATTTTGAAGTCTAGTGGTGTTTTTTCCTCTGCAGAAGAAACATTAGCCGACAAAGCAAGTCATGCATTCCATTGAAGAGTGCTCTGATTGCCGATAATGACAACATCATATCTCCTAAATTCGCAATGGATTTATTCGATATTTATGTCAAACCCATTCTTACTTATGGTTCTGAAATTTGGTCAGTTGCTGAAAACCTAGGGAAATATCCATTGTTTGGTGAAATTAAAATGAAAATTATCAAATATTGGTTACAATTATGAATCTTCCAAGAGAACATTTACTACGTGTTTCCCTTCAATGGATAATGGACTTAGGCGAACAAGGACAGGCTGTTTGAATTAAGGCGGTAAACAAAATACTGGGAAATAATAGGTTGGGTTATGTATGGATTAACAAAGGAAATCTTTTAGATAAAAAAGAAACCTCTGACAGTTATCACTCCGTTTACATGATCAACATCAGCACATTTTCTCCAGCATGTATCAAGACATGCCCGATGTCATTTCTTCAAAATTACGTACCTACAGAAATTTATTAAAAGAATTCTGTATGGAAAATTACTTAGTTTTCGTAAAACATTTTGGCTTCCGCAAGTGTTCATCAATATAACGACTTAGCAATCATGAATCCCGCATCGAAGTTGGCAGATACAAAAATGAACTTTTGCAGGGCAGATTATGTGTTCGTTGCAATCAAAATTCCATTCAAGATGCATGGTTGCATATTCATTAGAAAGTCTCTTCTATTTCGCAAATCCCGTTTCTTTATGATTTCAAACAGTCTCTGGTGTATCTTTATGATTTTTTAATGCATATAATGCATGTAAACATGTGCCTTTATACTGTACATTTTATATTGCATGTCATGGACCCTCTATGGGTATAAAAGTGCAATAAACTGGTCTATCATAACGTATTCGTGGTTTTGGATTTGCCGCAGAATGTTATAGCTTTAATCTCGCGGCAGCTGATGCTTTATTTATTTATTTATTTATTTATTTATTTATTTATTTATTTATTTATTTATTTATTTATTTATTTATTTATTTATTTATTTATTCATTCATTCATTCATTCATTCATTCATTCATTCATTCATTCATTCATTCATTCATTCATTCATTCATTCATTCATTCATTTATTTATTTATTTATTTATTTATTCATTCATTCATTCATTCATTTATCAATTATTTTCGCAGGGGGTCATCACGTAAAATTGTTTATCTTCGTAATAGGAATGCTAGAATTCGATTTTTTTTTCTTGTTGGTAGCATATGGTTTGATGTAACCCCCTGACGACTGAGAACATGACCTCAGTGGGGTGTATTATTCTTTGAACCAAGAGAGGGAAAGAAGAGATATTTCAAATTCAAATATTAAAAATAGGAAGTAAATTGCGATGCACCAGTATAAGGTTATTTAGGGTTAGCATTTTATAGTTTTGGGAGCTTACAAGACTTTTCATTGACAATACCATTCCAACTTACATGCTGCACAAAATGAAACCTGCCACCAGATTCGTTTTTTTTAATTGTTCTGTGTTGTTTTACTTTTATCAGGACGCCATGTTGTTGGTTTGACCACTTATAGTAGATTTCGTGATCAAAGTCATGCCTGTCGATTCATGTTGCAAGTTTAGGTCATGAGCAATGAAGACCTTCAGCCAATGGTTTGTCTTGTGAATTGGTTTGTGTGCGCTTTCCTTTTGTGAAATCGCTATGATATCGTCCTGGCTAAAATCAATGTAACCCTCTGACTCTATTGCCTTCTGACAATTCGATTAAGGCTTTGGTGATATAATAATAATAATAATAATAATAATAATAATAATAATAATAATAATAATAATAATAATAATAATAATAATAATAATGATGATGATGATGATGATGATGATGATGATAATAATAATAATAATAATAGTTGATGATGAAGATGGTGATGATGACAATAACGTATGATATGTGCCAGTGAATGTGGCTTCGTTTGTATGTCTGTATTGTGGGATATACAATTTGTACATGTTCCTGATGGTAAAACCACACTACACCCCGCTTTATCACAATTTTGTTCCCCAAAATTGTGCTTTCATATCAGCAGTAATGGCGATTTGTGCTACAGTACTAATATTCTGTTGACTAAAACTCTTGAATACGCTGTCAAGAACTAATAATAGTTGATGTATAAATCTTTATATATGTAAGATCATATTAAGAAGAATTAATGTATGTTGGTTTTGTAATTTTTCATACAACATTAAAATTATGTGGCATCATTGGAATCAGTTGTAGGTTGGACCAGTATTTCATATTTGCTGATGGAAATTGATTTTTTTAAGTACAGTGTGGGTTCTTAATCCTGGTTTAAAGTCCATACAACGTGGCGGAACACTGCCCACTTTTGAGACCGAGCAGTGTCTGCTGTATGGTGATTGCTTCATTATAAATGAACAAGCGATTAGGTTAATCGTTCTCATTATGCCTGGCGTGATCGGTGACTGCGGTAATGGAACGTGGTTATCAAATCAACAAAGCTGTATTTCATGATAGAAACCATTGAAACACTTGACACTTAAAGCCTCCACAACCCAAACTCTTGGTCGTATCTGTTCCATCAAGTGGGACCTGCCACAATGACGATGATATTAATAACCAGGCCTGTAACAACTATGGGCCAAGGGGCGACCAGACACTACAATTGTAATTTCCCGCTGCTTTTTGTGTGGTACTGAACGCCAGACACTTACAAACTAGCGCTATCTGGTGTACGTAATACCTTCACCGGGGTAACGGTGTGCACAGCTTTATGCCTGGGTAAACTATGCGCCACTTGGCGGAAATCTCTTCTCCTCCACTGCCCTGTTAAAACTTTGTGTTCCTCTGGCAAGGAATGTAACAACGCATCGGTCACGCTTGTCTTACCAACTGATATCTCCCCTCCTCTGGGACGACTTTTTGAACAGATCACAGGCTCGGTGAAGTTGGATGGAGGATCAATAGGTCATCAAGGCCAGATGACAGTGTCGACCATTACCTGTTTGCTATATTTCTATGGATATCTTCGGCAGCAAGAACTCAGCACAGACTTTGGTAGTGTGTAAAATGGTGTCTTTACTAGCAATAGGAAACCAACGGAATCCGATTCCAAGCCTACTTTCTTAATCTTGCAGTTACGCTCTGTCATTTTGAAAACATGAAGCTGTCTAGAACCAATAAAAATCAAATCTGATGCATGTACTAGCACTGTCCTGTTCTTCCGTCTTTTTCCACCAAGAAGGAATAATAACGGGCGTAGCCCTTCTTCCTAATTGTTATTCCTTTTTAATCAAAGAATGGTAAACCAAGGTAAGTTTGTCCAGAATGTGCCTTACTTAGCACGAAGTCGCGCGAAATCACATTGAGCAATGCTGGTGACATGTTTCTCATTTCAGCTAGGCGACTGGTGCCAAAGGTTGCAGGTTCGAGTCCCGCTCGTTCCGAACATAAAATAAACAAGCACTAGGCATTTGGTAAAAGAGATATTCTTGAACCATGCACGTACACTTGTGGCAGGCTGATCCGTCCTATAACTATTTCTTTAGAAACATTTTAAGGGTACTGCTACCCTGTGTCTTTTGAATCTTTCCCTGATATCGCCAAAAGGATGAATTGCATAGGGGGATGGCGGGCTGCAGCTGCTTTCTAACATACTTTTATTGAACACTTTATATGAAAGCGGGATTTTAAACAAAAGACAAAGTAGACGACATTAAAAGACAGTGGTTTCTAGTGCCGGATGATCGGGAAGGTGTGGCAAGAGTTCCTCAGTAAACCTACAGTATTCAAAAGAAGGATGTTAATACTTTTTGGCTCAATATTGTATGCAATCTAATATCAGTCCTCTAAAATCGATATGTTTTTTATATCTTTGATTGGAAGATTATGAATGCCAGATATTGCTGATGATAGTACTGGTGATGATGATGATGATGATGATGATGATGATGATGATGATGATGATGATGATGATGATGATGATGATGATGATGATGATGATGTAATTACTGCTACTGCGATGACCGGAACAACTACATTGGTTAGACTATAATAGAAGACATACAAATTAAGAATTCTAAAATTTTACTATAAATTGCAAAACAATCGACTGCCAATCTATTTTAATGAAATTTAATTGCACAAACTACAACATTTCATGGCCACGGCACGAGAAAGAAGCGATTCTTTGTTACCTACACTAATCAGTTGTTCCCCAAAATGTTGGAGCCATGAAATTGTTCGTATTTAAACAACAATTGAACGAAATTATCTTGCAAAATATATCTAAATAGGCCTATATTATTTTGATTTCTCTTTTTTTAATGTAGAGAAACTAATAGGTTCAGTTATGTACATTTCATATTTTCTATATTTGTAAGCGTAATTAGCATTGTACGTCTAATTTCCCTTGATCAAATATGTAGATATGATGAGAACGCGTGGACATGACCACTTCTATATTTTACCAACTGTTGTTTACATGTGGTAGAATGGTACGCATGATAGCGTCCTGTCAAATATATAAACATGTGTCTTCCTGACCTATTTATTTTTATTTTGCTGTATTTGGTTAAATGTTTTTCTTTTTACTTCTTTTATGAAATTTATTAGAGTAATCTTTATTTGGTGGTCAAATAAATATACATAAACTGAATTTTGAATCCTGTATCCTTAAACTTGCATATCAGGAGGTCTTCAAATGGTTGTATATTTGACGTTCCTTTCCATCAACCTTATACGATATTTGGTTTTACTGCCATGCACGAAACTTTAAAAGGATTACTTGGTCGTAGAAATTTCAATACATCAAACATGGCCTCACCACCCCCCCCACCCCCCCCCCCCACCCCCCCCCCCCCAAAAAAAAAACAAGAAAAAGAAAAACCCTGTACGGACTGGCTCTACATTCAGTATACATAAAAATCAATGTGAATAAAATAGTCATCACTAGGTTTCATCAGGCCGGGTTTGAAAACTTAGCACATCATACCAGCTTTTGTAACTTTTGCCAACTATTGAATATGTCTATTAAATGTTAATATTTAACGGGCGTCTGAGCACCACTGTCGTTCAATGCGGTCAAGTTTTGTTTCTGCCTGACATGGATGTTGGTGCTGTGATTGGCCTGAGCCCCTGGGAGCTTACTCCTATTGGAACGCCTGATTACATAGTAATGACAACTAAATTGGAACTGTAATAGGATATACAGCATTAATATGCACGGTTGTCTGAGGCACGACCACAACGAATCAGCGGCTTTCATACAGCCACATTCAAAGTGAACGCTCATTAGGCAAGGGTAAAAGAACAAGTCAGCTCGGCTAATTGGGCATTCGTGTAGAAACGTTCATAAGACCGGACTTAAAACTAAAACCGGCGGGCACGGTAGAGCAGACGAGTCAATGAGGATGGTCCTCAACTTCTGTATAATCTGATTAAAGTTTGCACAATCTTCGTCTTGAAGTGGACCTAGTCATAAAGTATCCAGTGCCGCCAACGAATACTTCGGGATGGAAGAGGAGGACACCCCGTACGGACTAGAGACAAGTGTAGTTTTTAACATCAACGACGAGGAAGACGATGATGAGGACCAAAACATCCAGTTCTTGGGAAATAGCACCATTGATCCGGCCACCAGGCGGGAGCGCATTAAGATCATTCAGGAGCTCCTGGCCACATTTAGTCTGGAGGACACTATGGATTATTACCGGTCACCAAACGTTAAAGACTTTATAATACATCCAGGAGATTTCAGCCTAGACAGGTAAGAAGTTGTCGTGTAACCATGGGAACCAGTGTTAACAAAAATACATTGAAGCCAAAATGATAAATACTTCCGAAAATAAAATGGTACATCTTGCTCCTTTAATGAGGATCGAACAAAACAAAGGCCCATCCATCTGAACAGGTAAACACAAATGACAGAGTTGACATTCAACATATAAACAAGATAAATTACAAAGTAAACAAGCTGTACACGTGGGATATTGCAATATAAGAGATCAATTGCTGTAAATGGCCTGTGTACTCAATAGAAGGCTGAAGTTCCACATTTTAGAGATCTAATTTTTTTCGTAAATGACGACGTGCAAAACGTTGAAAACAGCGCATCTTACACAGAAAGAGAAAGTTGAAATCAAGAAAGTTACCGCCACCAAGCCTGTACTCTGCAGCAGGAACGCACATATACTTCCGAATATTATAAATTGTATACAAATTCCAAAACAAACATAAAATTTATGATAGTCCATCCATGGTATACCTTTAATTCAATATTTTGTGATGCAGCGAGCGCTCTTGCAAAAATAACAGAATTGCGGATATGTACTCTGGAAACCGTCAGTTGCCACCGACTCTTGCCGATAATGTTGCAGCGATCCACTGCCTTTTCCTTTACAGGTTGCCTGACATTGGGAATTTAACACATTTATGAAAAATAAAGTATATATACTGAACCCCAATGAAAAGTATCCACATAAAAAAATTAACACATTAATTTTGTAAGTTACTAAATACTGTGTGTGCATATATGCATGGTTTGGAGCCTACATCAGGGTCATTCAGGACAACTTTTTAACTTTTGCTGGGTTGTTACATAATGCATGTGACTTTTGTGCACCGAATATGGCTTCTGACCACCACTCCTATTGGATGGCTAAAATGACCTGATGTTTTCAGTGGCTTTAAAAAGGGATGTTCAGCCAAGAAAAAAGCCAGTGGTCTCAGGTGTGTTGAGGCGATCATTCCGCGTCTGAGCCAAGGTCAAAGACACCATGCTTTGGGGCTTGCAGAGGGTGGAGTCCCAATCACTCAAATCGCACAAAGAATGGGGTGTACTCGGCGCACCATCCAACGACTAATTGAACGGCAACAAGAAACTGGATCCGTAGATGATCGGCCTAGGCCTGGCCGAGAAAGAGTGACAACACCTGGCCAAGACCGTCACATCCGGCTGATGCACCTGCGAGACCGTTTCCGTACAGCAGCCCAAACAGCCCGTGAGACTCAAGGGGTGAATCACCGTCCTGTCAGTAGTTCTACTGTGGAGAGGCGACTGAGGAGCAGTGGCCTAACAGCCAGAAGACCTTACAGGGGTAACCTGCTGACCCAACCCAGAAGAGAAAGACGACTGCAGTGGTGTAGAGCACACTCCAGGTGGGCTCGCCAGCAGTGGAATACCGTCCTTTTTACTGACGAGTCCCGTTTTTGTGTCAGCAGAGCAGATGGCAGAGAACGTGTGTGGCGCCGGACTGGGGAGAGATATGCAGATGCCTGTGTCCGTCAGGCAGATCGATGGGGTGGACCCTCTGTCATGGTGTGGGCAGGCATCAGCAACCGCTACCGGACACCCCTAGTGGTCATTCAAGGGATCCTCAATGCTAGGCGGTACATTGATGAGGTGCTGGAGCCACACATGGTCCCATTTATGGAGCAGCATCAAGATCTGGCGATCTTTCAGCAGGACAATGCACGTGCACACTCTGCAAGATTAACAATGAACTTTCTCAATGAGAACAACATCAATGTCATGGAATGGCCAGCGTTCTCACCCGATCTGAGCCCTATTGAACATTTGTGGGATCAGTTAGGCCAAGGTATTCAACGGAGGACACCTAGGCCTACTACCCGAAACCAGCTGATCCAAGCTCTGCAGGAAGAATGGAATAATGTTCCCCAACACAGAATTCAAACCCTGGTTAGCAGTATGCGCCGCAGATGTATAGCATGTGTTGATGCTCGAGGTGGCCACATCCCATATTGAACAGAAAAATTTGTGTGACTTTCAATTAGGGCAGTTAATGACATTTTTTGCCTGTAAGTGACGTTAATGTCGGTAGAGCGTGACATTATTTTTACGCCAGAAAAGTGAATGCTTTGTTAAGTTCTAAGCACGTCTAGGTATGAAATGTTTCAAGTATAAACAATAAAATACTTCAAAATTGGCATGTGGATACTTTTCATTGGGGTTCAGTATATATAGGATTGACTCATATTAACTCATATACGGTTTTGATGAATAAGTTACCTTGAAGCTACTTGGTTATCCAGGTGTTTGAAATGAATATGTTTACAATGCAATGTGAGCTTGCATACCTTCTTTACTGCCGTGTTAAGGTTGTAATTATTTATATATATATATATATATATATATATATATATATATATATATATATATATATATATATATATATACATATATGTATATATGTGTATATATATAAGGGATGGTTCAACATTTTCATCATTTTTGAATTAGTACTTACAGTACGCAAGGGGGGAGGGGGTTAAATGGGTCTGTACACTTTCACAGGATATGGAAAATGATGCACAATTTTTGGCCTGTTTTGTGCAATTTTGCTATGATTTGGGGGAAAATCATCATTTTTAAAGTACTAATTTGGGGGGAGGGAGGGGGGGTCATGCAATTTAGTACCCTAAGTACTAATTCAAAAATGATGATAATCTTGAACTATCCCTAAATATATATATACATATATATGTATATATATGTGTATATATATGTATATCTGTTTGTATGTATGTATGTATGTATGTATGTATGTATGTATGTATGTATGTATGTATGTATGTATAGAAACAAGAAGAGTAATTGACATACACCATACACCTGTCTTACAGTAACCTCCCATGAGTTTTGTTGGCAGGATCGCTAGAATGACATATGGCTGCTTAAACAACAACTTTGTTTGTGTGGGTTTGAGTTATATCACAACAATAGGCAGGGGCGAGAACAGAAAGTTTAAGAACTGCGTAAAAGAGGGCACTGCAGTCAGTGGAGGGCTAGGGTTGTGTATTGCCATTACGTTACATTGTTATTTACAACTTAATAACTTGAAAACTACTGCACATAGAAACACTACCTTTCAGACAGTAAATTTAGATGCATAATTAAACACCTCACAAAAATCATTTAACCACAGCTACACAAATGTTTGAGTATAACAGTTCTGTATTGGGATGAATACACACCCTTGAGCTAATTCTGACCTTTCCTATTTGGCTGTTAACTGTTCTTAGCTTTTTCACTTCATAATGTGGGACGAATTACTTTATGTATTCGTACTTTTTCCTTTGAAGCAAAATTAATAGAAAATCCGAGAAATAATATTTTTTTTTGGTCCGTCACTGACAGAAACCTACGGGTCAAATGCAAATGTTTTACAAACGAACAAACAAACAAAAGAAACAAACAAAGTTGAGAGAGACAGAGAGAGAGAGGAGAGAGAGAGAGAGAGAGAGAGAAGAGAGAGAGAGAGAGAGAGAAGAGAGAGAGAGAGAGAGAGAGAGAGAGAGAGAGAGAGAGAGAGAGAGAGAGAGAGAGAGAGAGAGAGAGAGAGAGAGAGAGAGAGAGAGAGAGAGAGAGAGAGAGAGTGAGGTTCCAGTGTTCATGAATATTACTTCAAGAAGTCTGGTTACATTTCATTTCTTGCTAAATGAAATTGTCCTTAAATGTACAATGGTGGAATTGAGATGTCTCTTTCATCACTAAAAGTACCGCCCCCGGGGCTGTTTGCGACGTGACTGCACTACGTCATATAATATATGATTATAACAATTAAACAATGTTAATTCTGCGCTAGCATTAAATTTTCCATTTTCGGACAACAATGCTTTAAATTATCAATAACTGGGTACATAATCTGCTTTGTCTACGTGTTTGTTTGCATGTTTGATTGTTTGCTTTTTATTCGTTCTTTCCCTCTTTCTTCATTTCCGCCAGCTTTCCATGCACAGAGGGGAAACGACAATTTTTGTTTGTGTCAAACGAAGTATGAAGCTATCAAATGACGGGGGCATGAAATGCCAGAAATGGTTTGGGTATTTATCAATTTTTAACTTTTCACAGAAGGCACAGTGGAGATAATTTAGAGACACTAAATGTTTTCTTCGTCGTTTTTGCAAGATATCTGATGCTAAATATATATATATATATATATATATATATATATATATATATATATATATAATTATATATATATATATATATATATAAATATATAAAGTTTCAAAATTAAACATAAGCATAAGCTTCATATATGGACACATAATACACATATTTGATGATCTTGTAGCCATAGGTTGTTTGTGCAAATGCAATGCACAAGAAATATAAATATTCTCCAAAATGTTGTTAATGTGCGCTTTAAGTGCAGGTTGAATATCTTCACACATGGCGACCAATGCCTGAAAACTAATAGTGTTAACATCAGGCTAACTGTCCACACATGCAAAAATAATTCACATTAATATTTCATACTCACGATCAAAACAAAACATTTTTTAGCTTTGCTGACCACAGGCCGCAGAGCTTATGCGGTCACTCATGTCCGGCCGGCCGTCACTCCGTCCATCCGTCCGTAAACAATTTGCTTGTCACACGATAGCGTTTAACAGTTTTAAAATTGCCTCTTGAAACTATTTGGACGTATTCTATGAATGAAAACCTAAGTTGCTTTCGTTATTAGTGATGCCACCTACATGATTACGTAATACAGAGACCAAAAAGTAAAAAAAAAAAAATGAAAATATTCTGGTATCCTTGATTTAAGATGGATCTTTATGTAATTTGGTGGAATCGTTTGGGAGACTGACATGTGGAAGCTGAATAGTACTGGTGGCGCCACCTATAGGTGAACGGTAAATATGAGCCAATATGTGCTCAGACCTATGAAATTCAGTATAATGAGAAATAATCAGGCTAACTTAATCAAATGTGATAGTATGTGTGTATCATGTCTGAAGTACGATATTACATGATATGGGTGACCTTAACCTACTTTCTCAAGGTCACTGAGGAAATACATTTCAGGAGATGATATTCTTGTGATGGTCATTCTGTCTTTACATGTGAACATATATGCGTTTTACCATTACAGGAATATTATATGGGTGGAGTACTTGTAACACTACTGGTGGTTTTCATTGGAACTAACAAAAACGCTGCAAAAAAACACATTAAATTCAGTATTGTGATCATAAATAGAGATAGAGCTTTGAAACTTACACAGCTATGATTTGGGCCAATGATCAACTTTTGTGAAAAGTAAGATGCCCATGACCTATTTTTGAAGGTCAAAATACAAATTGCATGTATCATTGATAAATAACAAACAGAACTGTCATGTATACAACAATCCACAGAATACAAATATATACCCCAAACCAACTACAAAAAAGAATAAAACGTTTATAAATATTCATCTAACTTTTTTACTCAATTAAATGATTTCTATACATATATCATCCGATTTATCCATTTGTCTCTTAATATTTGTTAGAAATTTTAACATCAATTTTCTGGAGAGGACTCCCCCGTGCCACTTTTGCTCTGGATACCCAAATTACACAAAATCCTTTAAAATCAAGATTCATATCTGGTTTTTCATAAAGTACAACAAAACATGTATCGAAGGAAGTGGCACTGTGTTTGACTGCAGTCAGGAAACATTTCTCGTAGATACTGTAATGCAATTTCCAGACACTGTGAAATAAATCATTTTTGGAGCATCAGCAATTATTTCGAGTTTATATCAAAAATCAAAGATTTAAAAGCGAAAAGTATCAACTGTTTCGATCTGCCTACACTTTACAGAAATCTACCTGTAGATGAAGTCAAAAGTTCTCTTTCAGAATTAATCAGCAAAATGTTTAAACATAATGGTAAACAATGCATAAATATTAATTCATATTAAAAGAAAGCATATGGGTCACAGAATAAATATTCAAAAATTAACGTTAAATCCTGCACTGTTGAAACTTTGACATATGCTATGTATTTCTTTTGGATATTACCTTTGTTTGATGTGGACCATTGGTTTTTCAGCAAATAAAAGGTAATCCAATAGATGGCAACTCCTCGCTCATTTATATTTAAGTTGGCTTGAATTTAAGCATATGGATCAACTGATGAAGAAGGCTTTTCATATGACTCCAAAGTTATAAAATAATGCAAGGTATACTGGTGACATTGCTTGTGTAAATGTGAAAAAAATTCATTAAATTGCTAAAGAAATTTACCCGGAAGATATCCACCTGGAAGGTAATAATTCAGATGATTTCAGAAATGTGTTTCTGGACTTGGACTTTGACAGGTTTGGGTCTTGGATATTCGGGTATCAAGTTACAGGTTTGGTATTAAAGTCTATCACAAAATTAACGAGTTTAACTTTGAAGTAGTTAATTATCCTTTCCTTGACAGTGATATTTCAGCAACTTTTGGATATAATATATTTTTGTCACAAATTGTCAAAATGTGGTGGTATTTGTTCTAAATTTTATGACTTAGCAACCGGAACCAAATTTATTTACAACAAACTTGATTCAAAAGGATACAAACATGTATTTTTGAGCAAATACTTTTACAAATTTTCGCTGAGATTGTTAGGAAATTTGTTTTCAATGATTTAAAAGATCTTAGACTTGGCGGTCTGGCTAAGTAATTTTATCTTTTGGCATCATTCTGTTTTAATATTCACCTTTCGGACATTTTAGGCTGGCATGTAAGTGCACAGGGTCAACTCAAGTATCACAAACCTGATTCATTCTTTTGAAACATAACTCAGAGTTGACAACAAAATAGAATTTGCTTTTAGGAGACTTTCATAGCAAGGAGTAGGTGTCAGTATGTGGTTTGTTTTACATTTCTGGTACAGGGTGTCCAGTGTTATAGTATTTGTTAGGAATCCCCCAGGTTTATGCAGGTGTCTAGCTGTAACTGTTTATTTCATTACCACTGGGACTGAATATGTTGCCCCAGTTTGTTTCTACTTCAGTTATACACTGGCAGGTAGTTGGACTAAGGTGAACTATCCAGCTAGAAGGAGTACATACTAGTTCAGGGGAAGGTCAAATTACAATATCTGAACTTGTTCTATACAAATTAAGTATTTGATGTTTGGTTTTAGAATAGGTATTCTTTATTCAGATTAAAGCGCTGTATTTATAATGAAAACAACACTTATTTATTAAAATTCTACAGAGATACTTAGCAATATGTACACTAGTACATGTACATTTATATAGGTTAGACAGTGACAGGGTCTGTGGTTCTGCACACGAAGACTTTAGTATAAAATAAATTATAATGTGATAAACCTTCTAATGGCACCATACAAGTCCAAAACCACCTATATTATCGACATTTGCATTTTCTCAAATTTATAAGCCACTTGAGGACTTATACCTTTAAAATGAAGATGTAGGTGCAATATTGCCATAGTGCCAGCAGACATTAGGCTGATGGGGCTCTTGTTCCCCATTCTCAACACGTATAACACCAATGGATTTTACTTCCATTATTTTTTCGAAAAATAATGGTAGCACCAAAAAATGCCACAGAAAGCAGTCAATACTGAATCGTAGCTTTGATCGTCGTTTGCTTCAGCTCGTTCGTTTGCGTTGCGCGAACACATTTTAAACAGACTAATTTTGGTTGCTGTCATAATAGCACCCAGCGCTCAACAATTACCTTTTGTTGTCTTATAATCATCAACGGGTATGGATAAATGTTTTGTTATGTGTCTGAGATTTTAAATTCAACATGTACTGAATCTTAATGTAAGGATTTTAAGGTATGCAGCTGTAAAAGATATTAGCATAAAATCATACAGAGTGGAATCTTTCTATTAAGCATCTTAACCGGGATGAAGATAATTGGTCTCATTAGAGGCGGTCTATTTATAGGGAAGTCGTAAAAGGAAATACACACACACACACACACACACACACACACACACACACACACACACACAATATATATATATATATATATATATATATACCGGAATACAGAGAAACCTCATTGGAAGCGTGGGGGGTAGACCACATTGACTACAATACTATAATCTAAAGATCCAGTCACTAAGCCTTGTCACCTGAGGACGACCATAGCGGGCATGCCTTACAGAAAGTAAGGGTGTGCCTTTGTTGCCAGGTTAGGCCATGCTACCTTTACACGTATTTGGTGGTTTAATATCCACAAGAGGGAGATGCTAACATTCAAAATGCCATTTCACGGACATTTAAGTGAGAAAATAAGGGAAAGAGCATATTTCACAATGAATGTAATATCCAGCTTCAATGCGGGACAAACACCGTAAATTGGTCAAATTTCCAGCTAATTTCAGGCACTGTCCATGATAATGAGGGACAGTTGGCATTTCTGCGAGAGAGCACTGGAAAGTAACCGCAGCATGCATGGATATTTTTCCAATTTAAAGAATTTCTCTGTGTTGGCAGAACAACCTTGTATCTTACAATTGTACACAGGCACACTGACCTCCAGATGTTGTTAAAATGCGGTATTTTCAAACATAAATCCACAATATGTGATTCCCCATTCACTGTCAATGACTCCGTTATGTTCGACTTGCTTGCCACCCTACCTGTTGCAAAGTACAGTAAAATACCCTTGTATGATCCTAGTGGCCAGCTAACAGTTGGATGTGGCTTGTACAGCACCCCCTGGTGGGAGCAGCAATGCTGATGGTGTAGTATTCTACAATAATATATTATGCCTTCGGGACATTACATTGAAACTGGTATTCCGTTAATGAAAACTGCAAAGCAGTATTTACTTTGACGTACGCATAAAGGGCTACACACAGACTGCAATGCTCCTAGTAAATCAGTTCAACTACATGTATATCATACCAATGAGACAGTGCGCGCGCGCGCGCGCGCGCGCGCGCGTGTGTGTGTGTGTGTGTGTGTGTGTGTCTGTAGCATATTCCCACGATGCACTGTCATTTGGGTGAGCTTTCATAAAGATTTGCACAAAATATGAAAGAAATTATTTCTTGTCAAATACAGTTAAACCCCGAGTTGTTTGACCTTAATATCGTGTTGATGGGTGAATTGTTTGCAATTTACCTTCAAGTTAACATGAGTTTTTTGTCTTTGGTCTCCTTTTCTTGTACATATGACCATAATGAATCAAAATCGAAGGATGCAAAAAGGCCGAAAGGAAGGAAACTAGGGTTGTCCAGGTCTATTGGATACTTTGTTCAGACACAAGAGCACAGAGAGGAATCATGTTGGCATTTCATCAACAGAGGCCAACCCAAATAGATATCCTGCTTGGTAATTGGAAAGCATGTCTTGCCGAAATGTTACATGCGTACCTTTGTCCTGAATCTGATATAAAAATCGATACGCATGCTTGTTATCGAATGGCTTTATTGAAACTCCATGCTGGTTGACTGATGGGAGGGCGACACTTCCAGGAAGGATATGTACAGGTTTATGTAAAAGTTTTTAGGCCATTCAAGGCAGAGTTAGACAATGCGTAATTGAAAGTGAGTGTATATTTTGTTCTGCATCGCAGGCTAAACACACTATTCCACAAGAATTGGCTTACAACCGTACTGGTTGTGTGCGTGTGTGTCGCCAAGGTGGCGTGTGGATTTGTTGTCAAACTCTGAATAATTCATGACAAGTTTGCCTGATAATTTGTAATTTCATCCAGCAATGGAACACAGATCACGTCTTCAAACGGCTAGATTTGTCCATATAAATTTTGCTGAGAACACTCAAAAGGAATTCTCATTTAAACTGACAGGCACCCGTGGAACAAAAAACTAGCCTCCCACTTGACAACCCATAACTTTAATTGAGGCTGGTGACAATTAACTGCAAGGTCCTTTTTCATTTGCCATTATTTACATCATTACTATCAAGATACAACAAAATGAAAACAGCATATAGCTTCTTGTATTCGGAGTAAATACCCATCTTACCATCCAATCACCCAACATCACTCGAGACAGCATTATTATATATATATATATATATATATATATATATATATATATATATATATATATATATATATATATATATATATATATGTGTGTGTGTGTGTGTGTGTGTTTGTATGTGTGTGTGTGTGTGGTCATGTTTTCCTGTTTGTTACAATTATTTGTTTGAAGCGAATGATACATTGTTTCCGTTTTATCTGATATTTCAGGATATTTGGAATATCATTTTGTTGAAAAAGTAATATCTCCAGTATTATTATATGCATCTGAGATTTGGGGAGCCTATAATGTCATACCATCGAAAACTTTAATGCCTAACAATGTATCTGGTTACTTCAAAACAGAATTCGAAAAAAATGAATATTCAGTTTCTTAAGCAAAGCCTGGGTGTACATCGTAAATGCTGTAATGTAGCTGTCTTGAGCGAGCTTGGAGGGCCCCACTCTCACTCAAAATTATGACCTTGGTCTGCAAGAATAGGTTTCGAATAGTAAAATCCGACTCAGAATCTTTACCTTACCATGCTTTTAGACGTAATTTGGAAATGTTTGAATATAACCGATCTATTTGGATCAACACATTTTACAGATTACTTACTGATGTATTGAAGCGCAGTCAATAAAGGTTCGTTTCATTACATATATGTACATGGTGATCACCAGCATTCAAATCAATTTAAGCCAGAATTAACGTACTCTAGTGATGGCACGTGGCTATCAAGCAGCATCGCAAGTCTCTTGCGTGTCAATAAACCCGTGTGATCCACGCTTCGCACCAAACTATCTAATTCCCCCGCTAGATTTATTCCCATGAAGTTTATTTTTTTCTCTCCTCTCCGCTCAATTCTGTATTGCGTTCCTCTGTTCTCCTTTCTTCACTTACGTTAACTTTTTTCGCCCTTTCTCTCTCATCTAATAATCATATGACCGATCGGTCAGTTGACTAATCGATCAATCGATCAAGCAATCAGTCAGTCAGTCAATCAATAAATCAGTCAGTCAATCAATTAATCAGTCAAAAGAATGCAGAACTGAGCAAGAAAATGATCAATCAAACTGCCAATAAATCAATCAATCAATCCATTTATCAGAATTGAACAAGGTAATAAATTAATCGCCGGATATATCAATCAATCAATCAATCAATCAATCAATACAATGTAGAAATGAACAAACCGACCTACCGGAAAGTGTAGGTAACCATTTCCACACGAAAAACGTACATTTTCGTGATTTTGTTGTTCCCGTCATAAAAAAAATGGTCCAGGAGTGAAACATTAGATGCGTGCAATTTTGTTGACAGACGGAGGACGCAAATGCAATCTTTCAATGATAAATTGATGCATGCATTTGTGACCTTGCTGGAAGGAAGGAAAAAGAAGAGCTCTGTTTTTTTGTGTCTGTGTGCCAACACCTTTTTTTCTGTGAATTCTTTCTTTTTCTCTCTTTCTTTATCAGCAAATTTGTCCGACATTTATGTGAAGACTATAATAAGTAGAAACGCCAAGCTTGGCATGATTATACTTCCATACACAAGTCTGGCTATTTGTGAAGACGGTATGGGGGTGGGGTGGTCATTTAAACTTTAAACCTTGAATACTTTTAAACCTAATATAGATAGAGGTGCCATTCCAACTTCAATTCATAAATTTATGCTGCAGGTACATCCAATGAATCACAAACAAAAGTTGTAGAATATCATGTTGTGACCATTGTCTCATGAGTCCCTGCTGTAATGTTAAGTGATCCACAAAGGAATCGTTGCAATAAAAAGTGTACAGCCCTAGAATTAGCATGAGTTTCTCATTACATGAGCAAGTCTCGCATGTTTTCTGACACTTAACATTGTCTTCTATCTATCTATCTATCTATCTATCTATCTATCTATCTATCTATCTATCTATCTATCTATCTATCTATCTATCTATCTATCTATCTATCTATCTATCTATCTATCTATCTATCTATCTATCTATCTATCTATCTATCTATCTATCTATCTATCTATCTATCTATCTATCTGTCTGTCTTCCTTCTTTCTTTCTTTCTTTCTTTCTTTCTTTTTTTCTTTCTTGAATTTTCTTTTTACAAGCAGATTTTGTCATGTCAAGAGCCTTATTTTACTACCGAATTCCTGAAATTTCATATTTTCTCCCGTGTAGCTATTGAAATTTCAATTTTAATGTACAAGGCACGAACGTTGCTTTGTGGACACACAGACAGATTTGCTTTGAAGCAACTCCTTTTTTGTAGTTTTCTCCTTCTTTTGTTGCTTTTTTTTGCTTTTGTGTTGCTCATTAGTTTTTTGTTTGTTTGTTTGTTTGTTTGTTTGTTTTTTGTTTAGTTTTTAGGGGTTTTATGTTTTCTTGGAAGTGAATATATGTCTGTCTCTACACTCATAAAACTTTTATGAAAGGGTCTTATTTACCATTTGCCAGACGATTTCTCCAAACATATAACAGATGCCAGCTTGCAAATTTGCTGAATTGTGCCTTAAATCATAACTTAGGAAGTCAATTCTTAGTTTTTCTTTAAACGTGCAAGTTTTTGTTTTATGAGCATTCATGGGCTTTTTGGAAGACTAGGAAAACTACTTCATTTTTGGAGCTTCAAAAGTCAGTTTCAGAAATGGAATATCTAAAAACCGGAGAAATGACTTCCTAAGTCGCATTCTTATCTTCCAAATTCCACTGAGTTAATAAGAATTGATCTGATACTTAGTGCCATTAAATCACTTTTGGTCCTGTTCTCATGCAAACGAGACAAAGTAACTCACCCCACCTTGTATCTTGGTGAGACACCCATCCCGGAGGCTACACACCACACTCACTTAGGTATCACTCTCTCGCATGATTTAAAATGGCACTCACATATTAATCGCATTGTCACTGCAGCGAGTAAACGTCTATCTGTTCTAAAACGGCTTAAGTTCAAACTTTCCAGAAAAACCTTATCAAAATTGTATCTGACCATGGTTCGACCCATCCTAGAATACGGTTGTGTCCTTTTTGACAACTGCACACAAGAGTTATCTGATCTCCTAGAAGGAATACAGTATGAAGCTGCTAGAATATGTACGGGTGCTATGAAATTTTCGTCACGTGATAGACTATTGGCTGAAATTGGCTGGGAACCGCTTCACACCCGCAGACAATTTTTCAAATTAGTGTTCTTCTACAAAATGTTCAATAAGCTTACCCCCCCTTACCTATATGAATTAATCCCGAATTACGACTTACCCCCGACCGGCCGCCTCCTCCGCAGCCCCCCCCCCCCCCCCCCAACAAAGGCAAATTAAGTGCAGGACTGATCGTTACTTTAGTTCGTTTCTACCGTCCGCCATTCGCCTTTGGAACGACTAACCTGATGATGTCAAGCTTTCCCAAACACTTTCAATCTTCAAAGTAAAACTTGCCAAAGTTCTGTTCTTTCGCCATGAAATTCCAAATTACTTCGTGTTTGGTGATCGCTTTGCAAATATAACTCACACCCAGCTTCGCCTAGGGAGGTCTATACTTAATTCCCACTTATATGAAGT
This sequence comes from Hermodice carunculata, assembly GCA_964020975.1. Lineage (NCBI taxonomy): Eukaryota > Metazoa > Annelida > Polychaeta > Eunicida > Amphinomidae > Hermodice > Hermodice carunculata. The sequence goes on from OZ026625.1 coordinate 66,444,561, forward strand.
TAATATCCTGCCCTCTTCTGCCTGTTCATGCAACTACCTAAATGAAGACAGGCGTCATTTTTTCCTGCTTTGCCCACTTTTTGAACAACCTACACTTACACTCCTGAGGTCTGTTGCAAATGTGCTTGCTCCTGGTGTACATCCTAACTTATTAGTAAATCATGTCGGCGATAGACTTCTAGAAATTATGCTGTCTGGTAGTACCAGCCTTTCGGATGTGTTAAATATTGAATTTTTTTCAGCTGTTCAATTGTTCATTACCCAGACCAGACGGTTCATTAACTGATAATTGGTACCTTCTGTTATACCTGATTGTATTCCAACTTGCAAACTGATTTGTACCGTCCTGTGTGTCTTGTATATTTATTGTGTGTTCTGTATGTCTGGAGAACCCCTCGATTAGTTATTTGTAATAGCTATTGGGTAATCCAGTTCCATTCTTGGAAATAAATACGTTTACATACATATTTGAGTTAGGCTTTCACAAAATTTAAGATGTCATGTAAAAATATGTTTCCGATAAATTTGAAAGGGGAAAGAGAAGACTTGAAACAGTAACAGGTCTTTACATGAAATCCACTGGCTCCCTTACATTGTTCTTTTGTCTGCGGTTTAATCATGCAAAGGGCTTGCCATTGGATGTATTGTCACAGTGTGAAAAACATTAAAATACTTTGAAAATATAGATTTATGATCTTATTTTGCCCGAACTTGAGCCACTGTGTGGTTTCTGCTTATTTGTTTTACATGTGAAGGGCTTAATGCTCTTTTGATCACGGGTATGATTGTGTCTTATATTGCTAAATAAACAAGAATCTAATTAAACCAGTTATTGTGTGCATACCCTGGTTGATGCGTGGGTGGATTAGCTTGTCTAAATAAACACTGACTTGACTTTTGACAGATGCTTAGTGATGAACAATTTTATGCTTAATGTTCTGACAAAAATGAAAAGGCTGTAACAAAGTTACTTGGTATGATGGAATATCAACAAATCCTTTACCGAAAATGACAAAAGTCCATTTTCATGGGATGTGATTTTTATACATACTGACCTATGGCTCTGATACTTTGAGTATTTGCCTCCACTTACATTTTGGCAAGTTTGTGTTTGTTTATTAACACCACTCACGTGTGGTTGAAAAGTTGTTAAATAACTCTTTCAATTGTCAACTTCCATCCCTGTAACACAAGCATGAGAGTGAGTTCTTTAATTCTTGCTGGCTGATAATAAGGCCAAGTCAAAAGCTTTTCTTGTAGCGAGATGAGCGCATTGCCCACAACCGCTGTAAGGAAAGCTCTTAACAAACCCGTGTGATCTTTTATCTACCATTCAGTGCAAAATGGGTTCTTTTGATATGAAATCGAAGTAATAACTTTAAAGCAGACAATAAACATCCGAGTATTTTTAGGGGCCATATTGACGGGAACGGGTTAGAATATAAGGTTGAGTCATGATCTTCCATAAGCTACATCACCAACCTAGGCGTCACCTTCATTGTCACATTTCTCGTCCTTTATTTCACGTTCAGTCACAAGTTTATTTATGAGTACTTTGTGCTTTGTGATATTGGCCTGTGCAAAACAGACGGTCAATTCCACATAACAAAGTGCCTGTCTTGCTGTCAAAATGCGCCTCTCAATATTTCGCACAAATCACGCCCCATGAGACAAAGATCTCATTGGGTAATCAATCAGAGTTCAATAAATCGGATCAAATCACTTTCTGATTAAGACACACGATTACTAATTTACATCATCTATGTAGTATCGTCAATCAGCTTTTCCTTAGTACTACTCCCAAGCGGATGTTGTCGTAAATGTCATGTATTTTTTTGCCACTAATGAACAAGTGACGTGATTGGTCAATAGCTTCACTCGGTTCACCCTGGACATTCACAGAGGCTCAGCTCAATTTGGCCAGCATTCAAACGATCAACCGTTCATTGTAATGATGCAGATGGGTTGGACTTGCAAAGCAAAGCTAAGGTAGATGTTTGTACACTGGAATGCGAGGTAAATAGTAATTATGGTACTAGCTTCATTATGTTGGGACCTGATCGTGCTAGGGGGTTCCATACGAGAGCATATGTTGGAGCGATTTACCACTTTAAGACATCGGCACAAAGTCTCAGTTTCAATACCGTCAAGGATTCCTTGCCCACTGTTATTCTTCTGGATCTTAGCAAATTTCGCAAAAGTCTTAAATTATTGCAAATTACTTTGCAACCTAACAATGCCATTTAGGTAATTACGTTGTATTCAATAAAGCTGCTGGTCCAGACCGCATCATTCTCTCTTTATTTTAAAAAAAAGTATAATATAGAGTTTCCCTTTCATAATGGCAAGGTCTGCTAGAAAGCAAACATATGAAGTAAACAAATAGTTGAGATAGCGGTGCAGGATATTTTCCATCATTACTCGCCTTGCGCTCTTCAGAGCTTTGCTTTGTTTTTTAATCTTTCGTCTTCGTGAAATGTATTTTCTTTTTCACATTCAGCATCGTGTAACAATTTCTTTAAAATCCATCTGCTATTTAACAGCTTCAAAAACGTAACATTGCAGAGGTCATTAGGATTTTACCTTTAGATTAAAACGAAAGAACCTTTGCCCTTTAAATATGCTCTCTTCACTACAAACAAACATCACAGAATAAAAGAAATATTGTTAACGAACTGTACGGTTCTCACTGTACTGTAGCAGTGCGATGTTTGCTGTGCATAGAGGTAATCAAGAACTTGTTTATCAGCAAGCTTTTTCGTTTGATTTTTTCAGCTTTGGAATTAGCTAGTAAGATGATTTCATTAAATCTGAAAGTAGGAGCAAATAACAATGCATGCAACTAATTTCCTACCGATAGAAAAAGACGTATTAATGTTTTTCATTTCCATGTGGATCTATTGATCGCTTACCTCAAGCAAACAAAATGCGGATAGACTATGAAAGGGAAACGTAGTACCGCAGACGCTTTCTGTGGTCACAGTCACTAGAAGGGAAAGGATAATGTGGTTGATAGAGACATATTGAGGGGAAACCAACTGACCACATGCAGGACTAAGATAAACTACATGTAGGTGTAAGTACAAAAATATTTCCATTATTGAATATAATACTAGTACCGGGGCACCCAGCAACTCGTCTTTCGTTGAAGCATTCATCACCGCTGAACTCGACTACCTAGCAACAAGGTATGCCCGGCTGACAATGGCAAACGAGCAGCCATAGAGACAGGGGAGATATGGGGCTCCCAGATCTCAAATCCTTTATAATTATGTCAATATTTATGCTCAAACTTGAAAATCATTCATGCAGGAGAGAGACGCTGGATGGCTTCGTGCTCACAATGTCGAGTTTTTTTTTTAAATCTGAAGTTGTTTACTTTGTTCCCTTATTTTGCAAATTTGATTTGTGTTTATCGCATGTCTCCGATGTCGAAAAAAATGGGAAAATGGAACGTAATTGTTTCACCTCGTATGTAAGGTAACAACTGACACAAAATCTATGGTGCAAAATATTATTTGTGCATAGCACCCAGGCCAGAATATGTCATGTAACACCTTAACAGAATAGTTCTTACATAACAGAGCTATGCCCCTTAACTCTTACCTGCTCAAACAGGCGAAGATACCTAGGCGTCAAGTCTGTTCCATTCGTTTTAGCCCCTTTCTCTCTTAACAGGTTACATTTTCAAAGAAAAGTGTCTTTAAGATCTATTTGTTCAGCATGTCCCAAGTCAACAAGTCACAGTTGCCGAATTTCTCTTGATCTAATTCTTAAAAGTTTCGTGTTGTGTAGTGACCACAGTGTTACTGGCCATGCCTGGTTTTCTTGTCATGAAACTCTCATAATGCTAACAAGATCACAAGCCGCAAATACGTGAATGTTCATGAAACTCTCGTGGTGCTAACAAGACCACAGGTCACAGAGACGTGAATGTTCAACGACGTGTGTTATGATCATCAGTTTTAAAATTTGAACCTATCAAAACAGTAATTGATCAATTGCTGTTTGCTGTTAACCATAATTTTAAGTAAGATTATGTCCATCAGCATTTTCATGTATCACAAATACTCATAAAAGAAAACATTTTTTTTTGTAATCCTGCTTCTTTGGAAATTGACTTATTCTATTGCGCAGACTTTGTAAGTAGTTGCCAAATGCTTATCCAGTACAAAGTGTTAGAAGGCATCTAAATTATATCACATTAAAGGGGAACCCATGCAGCTACTCATATTAACAGGGGTCCCGTGTAGCTACTCATATTAACAGGGGTCCAGTGTAGCTACTCATATTAACAGGGGTCCCGTGTGCTACTCATATTAACAGGGATCCCGTTTAGCTCCTCATATTAACAGGGGTCCCGTGTAGCTTCTCATATTAACAAGGGACCCGTGTAGCTACTCATATTAACAGGGGTCCCGTGTAGCTACTCATATTAACAGGGGTCCCGTGTAGCTACTCATATTAACAGGGATCCCGTGCTGCTACCTAGGATGCAGCAAGGAACTTGACAGGAAAGAAGGCAGATCCATGGATCAAACAGGGCCAAGTAAGGCTCTATGATAAACATAACAACTGGAGAAAGCAAAAAGCTCAAGACAAAGCATTCACGACGCTTTAAAACATACAAGATGCTAAAACATATTTAGGGACTTTCTTTTGCTTGGTAGAAAATGTGTTATGTTATTTCTGGATGGTTGAGAAACATTATTGGTACAAGTGCCCTCAATTATGTTGCCTGGCAACAGATTGGACAAGAGCAGGTCTACAGTTAACAGTCCATTTGTCATTTCCTGGACCTAGAAATGTTCCATCGGATGAAGTTTTTCTTTATTGATTCATATGCAAATGACGTTCTACAGCATTTTCAGTTATGTTTCCAAAATGGCAATGTTGGGCAACTCTAGAAATCTGCATATAACCAAGATGGCCACCTGTCGTCATCTTAAAAATTTCTCCTTTGAAACATTTGTGCTAGAATGATGTGTCATACCTCTTATAGGGGGTTTTGTGTGTGTGTGTGTGTGTGTGTGTGTGTGTGTGTGTGTGTCTAATCCATTTTTGATGTTCTTTTCCTTTTTTTTTTTCTTTTTTTTTTTTGATTGAAGGTAAAGATCAAAGTGAAAGTCTAATCAAACATAACCGTGGACGATGTTTGAATTAATGATATATTATCCCCCTTGTAAAGAATTTAGGTGAATAGCATCAGTTTCTGATGATAATTTTGAATTCAAGATCAAGATCAGGAGGTACTGTAGATTATATCATGGTCAAATTTGACCTATTTATTGGACAATGAAAGAAAACGTCCAATGTATGATATTTTAGTTTATTAAAGCACAGAAATGCATTATTCTATAATAATTCTATACAATTGCTCATGAGAAAAATAGCAGTGTGCTATTTGAAATACATAATCACATCTGATACACATCTTATATGTTACAATTGTAAAGTGCAAAGATGGTGATGGACATTTACTTAAATGTCTTTGAAACGAACATATTGCCAAAGCCATCCATGGTTCACTGCAAGTAAAATCTTGAATTACATAAATCACATTAGAAAATCATTGTAAGAATGTTACAATTGATATCAATAATTATTGACAAAATATAGTTCCATACAATCCTGCATGTTCTAAGAACAAGGTATACGGTATTTTTAGATGCTGCCTTACAGTCTTCATATGATAGCTACTGCCATTCATCATCCGGGTGATCAGGATCATCCTCAACCATATTGTGGACTTTGCTATCCTCCTCTAAATCCTTCTCGGAATTTTCCTCCTCCTCCTCAACATCTTCCTCAACATCCTCCCAATCTCGAGCTTGAGTTTCACCTCTCTTGGTATAAGGATTGCAGCGGCACTCTTCACCAGAGCAGTTGTAGTATGACATGCGCAAACGAAGATATTTGTGGCAGCACAGGTCTATTAAACCACTCAACATCTTAACCACAAGCTTTATGACATGATCCTTTAAGATGTATGAAGAATAACAGTTTTTAGCCCTGCTGACCTAAGGTTGCAGAACTCATGTCTGTCCGTCCCTAAACTTTTGGGTTGTGAGCACGATAACTTTAAAAGTTTTGATGGTAGCCCAATATAACTTTCAGGACCTATAGGGTGTAGGAATATATAAGTTCCTTTCAATATTGGTGGCGTCATCTTTAATAGTATGTAATATAGTGGTCAAATTGTGAAAATCTTGTGGACACTGTAGCCTCTTTTATTATTTTGGTGGATCTTCGCCAAAATTGGTGGGATTGTGGGGAGGTCAAAGTCTAAGCTACTAATAACACAAGTGGCGCCACCTATAATTTGACGTAAATTAGGAGCCAAAATGTGTTTTAAGATATACAATTCCCCATTTGGAAAAAGTAATTGGATTAGACTTGCCAAATTTATAGAACATATGGACCATGTCCAATCTTATAATGTTACATAATATGAATGACCTTGAGCTATTTTTGTGAGGTCACCATGCCTGTAAAGTTTTCAGGGTGATTTTGTTAGGATAAGGTTGCAGCTTGGGCATCAACGGCAAAGAGAACAGAGCCCCCTGATCAAAATTGCACTTGGTTACATTATATATAAAATTGCACTGTACAATTTGAACAAGCAGATCTATGGAGAGCTGGATGTGGGGCATATATTTTGAACAAACCATTTTTTAATCTGAGTTGAAGGCCATGGTAAAATGGCCAGTTTAAATATAGGGGTTTTGTCACGAATGCTCTGTACCCCATAGTTCTTGAGTCAGGTCCATATAACGTTTAGAGGTTATAAAGTATATAAAAATCTTCGTCGACATTAATTTTGGAGAGACCACCTATAGTGTCATGTAATATATATTGGTCAAATGTGAAACTCTTGTGACCACGCTACCGTCCACAGTTTTCAAGTTGGTCTTATATGACTTTCAAGACGTATAGGGTGCATGAAAATTTAGGTCCCTTTCGATATTGGTGGCGCCCATATAATATTATGCAATAAAGGGGTCAAAATGTGAAAATCTTGAGAACACTCTAGCATCTTTGATTTTTGGCGGATCTTCACCGAATTTAGTGGGATTGTGTGGGAGGTCAAAATCTAACTTGGGTATATAAAAATTGCGCAAAAAGGTTGCAGTAATGGCAACCAAACTGAATTTGGGCAAAGAACCCAATATTTGTACAAATCAGCAAAAACGTTTACAGGATAAAATATTTCTAGGCTGAGTGTTGAATGGATAGGACCATCAAATGGACTACAATGTATTTAGATATGAATAGCTCCTATAGACTGTGACACATAGATAATGGAAATTGACTGGTGTTAAACTACAGCTTTATCGTGACCACGTGTTGACTCTTTAAGTACAAGGGTTGCAATCATTTGGCAGCCTCTTGACCTGCTTTTAGGCACATTCCGTCGAGTAAAATCGTTGACTTAGACCACTCGAATATTCTCTGCAAATATAGGCATGTGGTATATGAATAACAGGTCGGTTTACAAGGAATATAAACCAGGTATCTTTATGTGAATTCAAAGCACTCCGACTCTGGTCGCATTGGCAGTGAAAGTGCTTAGCATCATTAATATTGAATGGTAGCTCAGCTTTACCCTATTCGAGTCACATAAACCGGTAAAGCAGATAAAGACGCATCATCAAAATCAATATATACGTATCTGTCATCAAACACAGGACATAACAACAATAATGTGAGCTAAAGGACAGGCAATCAAGAGAGAAGAAAGACCACATTACATACCTTTCTAAATAAATAATTTTCAACTAAAAATTAAATAAGCGTCACTGTGCTTGGGTAGCAAATGACAAAGGTCCAATAAGGAAGGTTCCAAATTTGGTGAACTTGTGAAAAATGGGTTATAAGTTATTTGTTTGTGCAGTTTGGTACCTGCCAGTAGAATTAATATTGCATGTTGTCATGGTGCCAATGTATATTGCTCAAAATATTGGGCGTGAATATTTTATGAACAGATTTGGAATTTTGTTAATGGGTCAATTACCATTACATCATATAACATAAAGTACGAAAAAAAGAACGAAAATATGAAGTTGAAACATTTATCCAGCAACCCGACACTGTCTTTGCTGGTACATTTTGGCTGATAAAAAATCCCTGATTAGATATATTATGTCGTTATGCAGCCATGTTGTTCGTAATCCACTTGGAAGAATGGCCTGAAGCTGAGTATACTTCTGAGGCGAGGACATATCTGTGGTAAATAATTGTTATCATTGATATGGACGTCAACAATGTTAATCCACCTGACACACATATTTGTAGTTCGTACTGATTGAGAGCTGGTATATATAGGTAGGTGCGTGGTTATAATATTCCTTTTCAATTTATTTTGATAAAGGTTACATACATAGTCAATGCAGCTATGGAGACTGTCAAGTGAGCGAGTGTTGAAATGCAAATTGGAGGCTGGGTGACTTGATTCAGGCGTCACTGAGTTCGTATGCATCTAAAACATTTGTGTTTATTTGCACACACTTTTTTTTGTCTGCCTATTGACGTGTGTCGTAAAATGCAGTGATGGCGCGCTCACTTTTACCAAACAGCAAACAGGATTTGCCATTTCCACTACATACTGTTTCTGCAGAACAGCCGTTGAGAGCACCTAAATACATTTTCCTTTTTTCCTTTATTAAACATAAATAAAGTTTTTTTTTTTTTTTTTTTTTAATTTCACTGTTTCCAAGAGAAGGTTCCAGTCTAGCCCAAATAATCAAAGCTGCGATAAAAATGTATGTCACAGAAACTGCTACAGTGCCAAGACATACCCTAAAATACATCGGAAATAAATGAATACTGCTCAGATCTGATTTTGGAATTCTTAAATTCTCCGATTTGTGCAAGAAACTGAGCAAATCACAATATTGTTGAGGAATATCTTTGATTAAATTTGATGATTAAACTATTGTATTCTGGGTAATTTTTTCTGCTAAAAGCAGAATATACCACGGGGTCTGGATCACTGCTGTGGTCGTATAGTGATGACATTGGTTGCGTTGTGGATTTTTAAATGACACAGTAAGATAGCTGTCTCAAGTTTTGAAGATACCCTGTGAAAAAAGCAACGAGGTCAGAATTCCCATACTAGAGGTTGTACGTTTGTGATCATTATTTACTTTATCATGGTACAATTCTCATACGGTTTTCTGTGAGGTAAAACTGTCTACATTTCCTTCAGCTGTCGGTTCAATACGTCACAAGCTCATTATATTTCGTTAAGAGAGTCAAGGTCCGAACACGTGCAGTTCCTTTTTTCATTTATAAAGTACACATCAGTCTTTAGCAAAGTTTTCATTGCAACGGCATGAGGACACGAATTTGTTTATCTATATTTAACAGGCAAGGGATACCATATTGTAATATGAATGACAATCAAAGGCAAAACAGGTTGTTTCCAACCTTATAAAGCACGGTGAAACCTCGTCTATCGATGCTTTGTCTAGGGGCAAACCCATGGAATATACTGCGTCTGATCCCAAAGGCTCCTCACACTTTTTGTCAGCGTTAATAACAACAAAAGGTGAAAACGGCCGAATTATCATAATGCGTCAAGATTAGAATTCCTCGTGATAAGTCCTTTTATTCACGTACGAGAATGCACGTTTTTCCAGAGAGACAGCAGAATGATGGGGCTCGGCAGCCCGCCCGGGCCTTCTTTGGGCGCACGGTGTTGACAGAGCGGCCAGAAAAGCTGTTGACTCGGCGCCAACAGAATATTCATGACAGAAACCCCTGAGCTTAGTCTCACACACTCGTACTCTCTACATGCCCTACGACAAGGGCACATTAAATGATATTTCAATTCAATTAATTGACTTCTTATTTTTACAGTGATTTTCTAGTTCATTCTATTAATTTTTATTTTATTTTAACACTTCTTATTCTATTCAATTCGTGTGGGTTCTAAAAGGTACTGTCTCATTGGGGAGAATAGGAATTAGGTTTATTGAAATTATATTATATTCTTTACACATTTCCTTTTGCTTGTCACTCGCTGTAAAGAATTGTACATTATTCAGTTGACACTCTGTGCTTGGCGTCAATATCGCACTCATCACAGTGATCTCAGGTACTTGAGCTGTACTTGTCATTATGAGAACAGTTTACTTGACTTTTGACCTTGCCTCAAGCCTGTGGACTATATATATATATATATATATATATATATATATATATATATATATATATATATATATATATATATATATATATATATATATATATATATATATATATATATATATATATATATATATATACATATATATATATATTATAGATATATATGGTTGGTTAGTTTTCTTATTCGAGGACAGCAAGCGTACATATAAAATAATATACTGACTGTAAGTACACACAATTTTGACGTGATGCATTTTCATGATTTTGAATCTCGGGCATTAAATCGAAGTTTTATTTTCAGCATTTTGGATCCAGTTCCTGGTACACTTGTGTTAAAGTGTTTATTGATTATGGTTTTTAAAATTTATTTTCACGGAACGGGAACTGTGCCATTTGCGAAACAAGCCAATAAGCTAAAATAAATATATAGCAAAAAGCAAAAATAAATGAATAGCGAATTCAAGTGATCTTACTACAGTACCCTATGTCAACTGGGCAGCGTGAGTAGTTGTGACTTGCTATAAAAACATGGCTTTATAATAATAAAAAAATGAATGATTAACAGCCACAGTACACCCTAAACTAGGACAAGTTGTCCCAGGACCTCAAATTGCTTTGCAGTGGGCACGTCATCACAACATACACAAACACACACACACACACACACACACACACACACACACACACACATATATATATATATATATATATATATATATATATATATATATATATATATATATATATATATATATATACATATATTTATATGTACATATATATACATGTCTATGTATAGTATATATATATATATATATATATATATATATATATATATATATATATATATATATATACATATACATATATTTGAAAAATTAAAATGCAATTGAAGGTTGCAGTGGAGCATATTCATGCAACTAATAGCGGACGAAAAATATAAGCATACTTTCTCATAATCGAACAGCTAGTTAGAAGAAACTGCCATCATACTGATTGCTATAACTGGCCCGCACAAACATAAATTTTCCAGGTCAAATCGTCCTACCGGTCATTTCAAAGGTCGTCTGCTTCACACATCTTATTAGATATTGTCCTTTCTCACAGCTTTCCCAACGATAATTGGCGGGAAAATTTGCCACAAAAATACTCAAATAACTTTCATCGGTGCACCTCGGGCGCTTTTTTTAAAGTTAACTTTTACATTTGTGATTAGCAATCTATGTTGAACAAGAGCATGTATATTTTTTGCCATTTGTATAGTTTACGTACCACATGTCAAACTTAGATGAAGTAGAACCAGGCCCTTAAAAAAAAAAGCATAACGAAAAAATATGAACGGCTGGCATCATCAGATTCATTTAATAAATAAACTTCATTGTCATTGTTTTCATGAGCGTGTGAGGAAAAACCTTATGGCTGGAATTTTGGATGAAGCGCGATAGCAATGACAATGAAGTTTATTTATTATATTTACATTTTTTCCTATTTTTTTCGATTTTTGATAATAATTAGAAGTGATGCACGATCGCCAAAGAACGTTTTTTCCACATAAATTGCCTTGGTTTAAGGGGGGTGTGATCAATAGAAAGATAAGCGCTAACCACGCCCCCGTTACCTGGCAACCAGTCTATCCCAAAAGCAACAAACAGGAAAGAAAAATAGTCCCTTTGTAAATGTTCATTTATTTGAACAGATAGCTTTACAAAATACAAGATTCGTTCACATTAGGGAAAAAGTATACAAGTAAGTTATTTTTTGGGATAAAATACCCAGAATAACACAATGAATACAAGATTAACTATTAGCTATACTGAAAAGTAGTGCCCAATGTACTGGCGTATAAAATTGTAAAGGGGCTGCATAGCTGGCGCGTGCAGACTCGCGTGTAGACGATGTCTTCATCAGATGGTGAGGAAAACAACAGTTCCTATTCTTTCAATGTTAAACAATAAAGGGAATGTAAATATTTAAAATTATGTCACGGAAGTAATGTATGAAAACCTATGGTTTTGATGAAGCAATGATCTCCTCATTCAGTTAGAGCCTAGATATGAGCAAAAACGAATAGACAAAAGTGTTTCCCGACTATTTGTCAAAATAGTACTTTGATCGAAAGGATCAATGCCCCTCCCCTATCCATATGGATGTATATTTTGTTAAGAGTGCAACACTGCATCTATGGGTTAGAATTGAGCGGAATTGGCTCTTCATAATGTTATATTGTGCTGTAAACTTCACAAGGCGAAGGTCAACAATAAGCTATGTTGCACATGCCTGAGCACATGCCCATAGCTGGGTACCAGGAAGGCACATTGCACATGTTCTCTATATCAATGTTTCATACGTCTATTGCTGATGTAGGCACATTTCTGGAACCGGTGATGTTGAAAAAAGTCCAGGTTAACAAACAAGCTAAGCTGCATAAAACAGGAGTGGTAAACGCATGACTGAGGATGCACGATACTAACATACGATGCACGCATGATACAATGTAGTTTGTACTTGCTTCAAAATCACATTTAGCCGCTGTATGAACTGCTTTTACCGGTGACTTTGGAAAAGGTCCAGGTCAACAAACAAACCACACTGCACGAAAAAGTTCTAATTACCCCACGAGCGATACTGCACATGCCTGCAAAGTACTGCAAGTGTGACTGGGTACAGATTGTATTTGCTTCAAGGTTGATTTTGCTTGAAAATCATATTTATTCTGCGGCTTTGTGACCTTGAAAGAGGTCATGGTCAACATCAAAAACACTTCCCATGACCTTCATTGGACGCCCTATGGTATAAATTGGAACACTATTTAAATCGGGTCATTAGATATTGGGCCGTATGGACCTGTCACATTTATGGGCCATGTGACATTGAAAAGAGGTCAGGGTCAACATGGAAACCTTACTGACCATGCCCTGTATAGGAGACATCTGAGGTAAAAAAATAGTTATCATCCTATCTTAAACAGTATTGATTGGGCCAAATGGACATTGATGTGACGGAAGGACGGACGAACAGACCGACTGCCCCTATCCTTACTGTTCGTAAGTCCTCTTCAGTGGCGGGGGGCAATAGCATAGTGTATCATCAATTGAATGATACATCGCACTGTTATTTTGCTCTTGTGCTGATGTGACGGGCATAATTTGAGTTAAACTAAAGACTTTAGTGCAAACAGTATATTATCAAAAGTCTTTGCAGTCAAGAAAAGAATTTTGATTTACGATGCTTATTATCTTGTTGGGGTCACCTGGGGGATGCTCACATTGCCTTAAATATTTTTTATTAACAAAGTAAAGGGTCAGTTGTCGCAAAAACACAACTTTATTGCAATATAGCATGCCATGACAAACTTGCATATCGGCTCGTCGTAATCCACTTGACATTATAGCAGGCGTTAAAGTCTGTGTTAACTTATGCTGCACTCAGTATCGTTGTGTCAACAGCTGTTATTTGTCTGACTATTCGTGTCTGAAAAACTAAATATATAAGCGCAGTTAACATACATACGTATGTCCAGACATATTTGGTTTTGAGATTTATCAAACTGTTCTATGTTTTATCGTGGGGCGGATAACGTTAGTCGGAAGGAACATCTAAATATGTGCTAAGCTTGGCGGAAGTAGGTGAACCGTCTCCCTCCCAAAATGTCTCGATATAAAATTAGTGTAATTCTCTTTAACATTTTCCTAAATTCCTCAACAGTCCGAAAAGATTTTAAATGGAAATCACGGGGCAGGACTTATTTAAAAAGCTTACGTAGAGACAACAGCCTTTTTTTTACCGTGCATTGAGTGGCATTTACACAATGCAAAAGTGAAAACTGTTGACTGAGACGGACAGGGTTAATACAGTTGACTCAGTATTACTATAGACGGACAGGGTTAATCCGATTGCATATGAAGCTAATTGTGTTCTTCACCCTTGGTGTGGTTAGCCTTGAGGAATAAGCCACGTCTAAATCATTTAGAGAATAACCATCAGATAGGAACAGGTCCATAAACGGCGCAGGTAAGTGGAATATTGTCATCCATAGGTGGTTCGAGTATTTCAAGACAGTGACGTGTCTGGTTATGACTTATTCTCATGACTGTATTGTGAATCCATTTCGACTTGTTATTTGTACAGTTTTCCTTCGCTATGATGAAAAGGTGCACGACAGCAACACATGATTTGTGAAAGGATAGGCCAGCCTCCCATTTATAGTTATCCCTTATTTCACTTCAAACACATGATTTGTGAAAGGACAGGCCAGCCTCGCATTTATACAGATCCCGTGATTCACTTCAAACACATGATTTGTAAAAGGACCATCCAGCCTCCCATTTATACAGATCCCATGTTTCACTTCAAACACATGATTTGTGAAAGGACCATCCAGCCTCCCATTTATACAGATCCCTTATTTCACTTCAAACACATGATTTGTGAAAGGATAGGCCAGCCTCCCATTTATACAGATCCCGTGATTCACTTCAAACACATAATTTGTAAAAGGACAGGCCAGCCTCCCATTTATACAGATCCCGTGATTCACTTCAAAAACATGATTTGTGAAAGGATAGGCCAGCCTCCCATTTATACAGATCCCATGTTTCACTTCAAACACAAGATTTGTGAAAGGACCATCCAGCCTCCCATTTATACAGATCCCATGTTTCACTTCAAACACATGATTTGTGAAAGGACCATCCAGCCTCCCATTTATAGAGATCCCATGTTTCACTTCAAACACATGATTTGTGAAAGGACCATCCAGCCTCCCATTTATAGAGATCCCATGTTTCACTTCAAACACATGATTTGTGAAAGGACCATCCAGCCTCCCATTTATAGAGATCCCATGTTTCACTTCAAACACATGATTTGTGAAAGGACCATCCAGCCTCCCATTTATACAGATCCCTTATTTCACTTCAAACACATGATTTGTGAAAGGACAGGCCGGCCTCGCATTTATACAGATCCCGTGATTCACTTCAAACACATGATTTGTAAAAGGACAGGCCAGCCTCCCATTTATACAGATCCCGTGATTCACTTCAAACACATGATTTGTGAAAGGACAGGCCAGCCTCCCATTTATACAGATCCCATGTTTCACTTCATTCAGGTGTTCTGTTCTCTCTTTATTCACAACGTAGTACCCTCATTTACTTTATATAAGTTTGTCTGTTTTTGTGTCAAATGAATCATATGCTTTCCGCACAATGTAACAGTGAATCTGAAGTATGCTTTATAAGGACAGGTAGGCGAATTGATAGATCAACGCGACCGAGATTGACAGAAAACGGAGCTTGTGACAGATAGGCAGAGGGGACAGACAGTGAGAGCAATCAGACAAACATATGTAAGGACAGACAGACACTTGTAAACATGCTTGCTTACATTATGTTTAGCATATGCCCAATAAGTTGACCTCGCATTGTTTATTTATGCATTGAATGGTGCAAAGGGCTTCCTTTTGTACTCCATATTCCCAGGTCGTATGGCAGGTTGCACAGTGTCTCTGGGTATGACATTCAGCAACACTCTTATCGCATGCGTTGCATTACGGTTCTTGTGCGTAACCGGTGAGTAAGGAAAAAGGTAAAATAGTCTCATATGTTTTTCAAAGAAATGAGCATTTCCATTCGATCTACAAAGAAAATACTGAGTCTGTCAAATATTGAGGTGCCGTGCCCCATACATAAAGTAAGACGACATGTTGTCTTGACAACGTGAGGTCTTTTTCAGTTTAAGTTTGAGTTCATGCGAGGTAATATTACATACATCAGCCGAAACATAAATCCATAGTTCGATTGCACGTGGCAAAGATAAATTTTGATATCGATTTGTCCTACACTTAATTTCTATTAGATTAAGCCAATTGTGGAGAATACTTTGTGTCACAGAAGTAACATTTTCATGAACTTTGGGCATCAAGTAACTACTGGCATCAAGAAAATATGTCCCTTGATTCTTATTCTTTGAATGACAGATTAATAGAGAATAGAAGTGCACACAGTTTTCCACCCCGCGTGAATGAGTCACACACTGTTGTGTGGGTAATGCACGGATCTTCCCCACAGATAGTAAAATTAGACTACCACAGTTTTGTTGCACAAGCAGTCTATCAGCAAAACGACATTGTGCAAATTAACAGCACAGGTTGAACTTGCTTTTGTTTCAGCGCTATGCCGGCGTCCAGGGTGAAAGAGCGTCTGATATCGTTGATGGGAACCGACGTCGTTAAACTGAACGACAGAAAATACATTGACAAATTGAACGCCCGACTGGAACAGGAATACCAGGTAAAATACTATTTTCTTCCATGGCCACAGAGTATATTTAAGCAACGAACTTCCATGTTCATAACTTGATGCATTGAATCGTCACCAAAGCTTACCCGTATATTTGGCGCTTTTGGTTCAAGGTTGTGGATTCAGCCAGCAGCTTTTCTCAGCGCTTTGGACGTTGTGCCCAAAGAGACCTGATGAAAGCTGTTGATATAAACCAACTCTGCTGATCTATTGATATAAGACTAGGCATTGACCAAAATGAATCTTGAATCAAAGGAATCGGATTTTTCTGAATAGTAATCAAAGGGTCAATCGAAGCTTCATATATATAAATATATATATATATATAAATAAATAAATAAATAAATAAATAAATAAATAAATAAATAAATATATATATATATATATATATATATATATATAAACATCAGGGAAACAATCACCAGTTATAAAAATACAGGTGTTTTTGTCTTTGTGCCGATTGTCTTGAACTGTCTGGTATCTGTTTCCGGATTGGATAATGTTACGGTTCCACTTTGTATAGTGTTCA